>CM056511.1:7449717-7749969 GCA_029783415.1 Anisodus acutangulus
CGTAGTAATCGACGAAATGCTTCGGGGGTTGAAAATCAGCATAGATGCAAGGTGTACTCTTAGCTTGCGGAGTGGTACCACGATGTTAGTTATAGTTAGTTACAAGCTTTGACAGAGTACACTTTAGTCCCTTATATTTATAATAAAGAGTTTCCTCTATTTACGCATTAACCCATTAAGTCTTTTGTAATTATTACTTTTAGTCCCTCAGCTAAGTCACACTATGTGTATGTCTTAGCTGAGTATATGTACGCAGGCTTCTCCCACTTTTGGGGTATGAAATGAGAATCCATAGTTTCTTCTTCTAGCTTAATTTTGTAGATTTCAATTCCAAATTACTTGAAATTGCATCAGTGGTATCAGAGCTTCGTCCTTGCACTGTGGGGGAGGTCACCCATGGCTGCCAATATGAAAGGAGTGATGGATCGATTGGATAAATTGGCGGTAGATATGGTACAGTTTGCCGCGAGACAGAATCAGTTGGAATCAGTGCACGAGAAGTCATATAGAGAGCTTAAGGAGACGATTGACGCCGGAAAAAGGTTCGAGAAGGAGAAGTAACCGGCGAATAGGGAGGAACGTGAAGGAGGATTGTATTCTCCTACAGAAGGTCCAACCCGATGGAGAGGTAATGATAATAGAACTGTTATATCATCATCTCCAAGTTATTCACCTCAATTTCAAGTTAATTATTCTAGATCAAGCTCTTATCAACCAATCCCATTTACCCCCAACATGCATATATCTACCCCGATGCCCTCACTTCCCTTTCCACAGAATCCAGTTCCCACAAACCCATTCCCTCAGCAACCGTATTTTGCTAACCAAATTCCACCCTACCAACCATCACTCTCAAGGTGCATATCAGCAGTACCCTCAATTTTCCCAATCCAATACCCATCCCTTGTCACAGTCACTATTGAAGTATTCTAGGATTGAATTTCCTAGGTTTAATGGGAAGAACTTTCAGGACTGGTGGTATAAGGTGGAGCAATTTTTCTCCCTTGATGAAGTTCAACCCCATCAGAGAGTATCAGTAGCTGCCCTGCACTTTGATGACATGGCTATTCAGTGGCACCAAGCTTACATGAGGAGTAGACAGCATCTTCCTCCTCCTAGTTGGGAAGAATATGTGTTTGCTCTCTCAGATAGATTTGGTGCTGAGTTTGATGATCCCATGAGTGAACTGTTGAAACTGAGACAGACTGGAGCAGTGACAGAATTTCAGGAAATGTTTGATAGGGCCATGACTAGGCTCAATCTGGATACTGGTTATGCAATTAGTATATTTTTGAATGGACTTAAACCTGAATTAGGAGATGCAGTGAAGTTACTCAGGCCCTATTCCTTACCCCAAGCCTACCAAATTGCCAAAATTCAGGAATCCAACTTCTCAAAACAATACCAGGACATGAAACAACCTTCTTCCACTCACCAGCCTTTCCATAAGTCTGGTATTCCCACCTCAACTTATATCACTCATAGACCAACAATCACACCTGCTAATCATATCCCTAAACCAACTACTGTAGGATTTGAGGCTCAGTCCTACTGAATTAAGTGAGGAGATCCAAAGGGTTGTGTTATGTGTGTGATGAGAAATATTTACCAGGACATGTGTGCAAGTCTAAGGCACAACTGTACTTGCTTGAATTAGAGGATGGGGAAGTGGAGGAGATAGGTGAGGATGAGATGCTGAATGTGGATGAAGTGGCAGAAACTTGTGAGATTTATATCCATGCCTTAAGTGGTACTAAAGGCTATAGAACTCTTAGACTCACTGTATACAGTCATAGGAAGGCACTCAATATTCTCATAGACACAGGATCCACTCACAATTTCATAGATAGTACCTTAGCTGCTAAGATGGGATGCCAGTTTAGCTGATGGAAATTCTGTTCCAATTACTGGTACGTGTAGGGTATTAGAATGGTTATTGAAGAGTGTAGTGTTCAAGGCTGATTTTCTAATACTTCCCTTGGGCACTTGTGTTTTAGTCTTGGGTTGCCAATGGTTGAGTGAACTAGGTGATATTGTGTTTAATTTTAGCAAATTGACTATGCATTTTGAATATCAAGGGCAAAGAATTGCTTTGCAAGGCATGCAGCAGAAGTTGCAACTAGCGAATTCTGATTCATTGCATAAGTTTCATGGTGAACAGGCTCAGATATTCATCATCAGAGTTGTTCACAATGAAGATCATGAGAGTTCTGTGGTGGAAGGATCAGATCAAGGCCCTTCTGAAATTCAAGCAGTATTAAAAGAGAGTGAGGAACCAAAAACTCTTACTCTTCCTCCCTTAAGGGAAGCCTTTGATCACCACATACCATCAGGAGGGGCATAAGGGAGTTAACCACAGACCATATAGATGTTCTCCAAAGCAGAAGGACATTATTGAGAAGATGGTGTCTGAGTTATTGACTCAGGGTCTGATACAACATAGTTGTAGCCCCTTTGCGTCCCCAGTAGTATTGGTGGGCAAGAAGAATAGGAGCTGGAGGATGTGTGTAGATTACAGGGCCCTTAATCAGATCACAATCAAAGACAAATTTCCTATTCCTGTCATTGAAGAATTGCTTGGTGAATTAGGAGGGTCCAGTATTTATTCTAAGAAGATTCTAGCTTTTAAGGCCTGGCCAATTCCTACTAACCTTGGACAATTGAGAGGGTTCTTAGGGTTGTTAGGATATTATAGAAGGTTTATTAAGGGCAATGGAAAAATCAGCAAACCACTGACAGACTTGTTGAAGGAGGCTTTTAGGTGGACAGATCAAGCAACTGTAGCTTTTCAAGCACTACAAGAAGCTTTGACCTCTTCACCAGTTCTTGCTTTTCCAGATTTCACTATGCCATTTGTTGTGGAAACAGATGCATGTGATTTGGGGTTAGGTGCAGTTTTGATGCAACAGGGCAGACCTATAACCTATTTGAGCAAAGGTCTATTAGGTCAACAATTGGCTCTATCTGTTTATGATAAGGAGTTGCTGGCTCTTGTGATGGCAGTAACCAAATTGGAGCATTATTTGATGGGCACTCACTTCATTGTGAGGACAGATCAGAAGGCCTTGAAGTACTTGTTGGAGCAAAAACTACATACAGGGTCACAACTCAAGTGGATCACTAGGTTGATGCAATTCAACTTTGACATTGAATATAAAATGGGCAAGGAAAATGAGGCAGCAGATGCCCTATCTAGGATGCCTGCTGTGAACCTAGCTGCAATCTCACTCTCCTGTTAGAACTGACCTGCTTCAATCTATTATGGATAGCTGGAAATTGGATGATCATTTGGTGAACATGATACAACAGTTGGACAGTTCTAAAGAAGAAGTCCAGGGTTATACCTTCATCAACCAACAACTAAGAAGGAAGGGCAAGTTGGTAGTTGGTCCTGATGCTGTCTCAAGGACTGAGATACTTCAATTATGGCATGATTCTATGTTAGGAGGCCACTCTGGCATGGATCACACATATAGGAGGATAGCTGCCTTGTTCTATTGGAGGGTCATGAAAAAAGAGGTTGAAGATTATGTTAGACAATGTGCTACTTGTCAGAAAAGCAAAGCTGATTCTGCAGCTTATCCTGGATTACTACATACCTGCTTTAGCTTGGAGCAGTATCAGTATGGATTTCATTGAGGGATTACCAAAATCCAAGGGTAAGTCTGTGATCTGGGTAATAGTTGACAGGTTGACTAAGTATGCCCATTTTTTGGCTATTGCTCACCCTTATACAACTGCTGAACTGGCTGTGTTATTCATGGAGAACATCTATAAATTGCATGGTATGCCTGAAGATATTGTGAGTGACAGAGACCCTATCTTTACTAGCAAGTTATGGCAAGAACTTTTTGCTATTCAAGGTGTTGATTTGAATTCTTCAACTGCATACCACCCTCAGTCTGATGGTCAGACTGAGGTGGTTAACAGATGTCTAGAAACCTATCTTAGGTGTTATTGTGCTGATTCACCTTCTGACTGGGCTAAATGTTTAGCAGCTGCTGAATGGTGGTATAATACCACTTTCCATTCTTCTAACCAAACTACTCCTTTTGAAGCTCTTTATGGCCAGCCACCCCCACTCCATTTGCCTTATCTTGCTGGAGATTCTGCTGTTCCTGAGGTAGATAGGAGCTTGATTACTAGAGAATTCAAATTTCAGTTGCTTAAGTTTCATTTGACTCGAGCTCAACAAAGAATGGAGTCCCAAGCTAATGCAAAGAGATCTGATAGGCAGTTCCAAGGAGACTGGGTTAAACTTTCTTTCAAGTACTATGGCCCTTGCATGATTCTACACAGGGTGGGTTCAGTTGCTTATCGGTTGGCTCTTCCTCCTGACTTGTTGATCCATCCAACATTTCATGTATCCTTACTTAAACCTTGCTATGCTGTCCCTAAGGAGATATCTCATCCACCTGTTGTGAACTTATCTAGTCCTTATTGCCCTCAACCAGTTAAGGTGTTGGATAGGAGACTTATTCAGAAGGGTAACAAGGTTGTTGCCCAAGTTTTGCTTCAATGGGATCAATTACCTGTCGACCAATCTTCATGGGAGGATGTGAATGCTATTCGAGTTCGTTTCCTACCTTTCATCCTTGAGGACAAGGATGTTTTTGAGAGGGTGGTACTGATGTGCCCTGCTATTTTCATCCATAAAAGCTGCTGATGCAAGGTGTACTCTTAGCTTGCGGAGACCACGATGTTAGTTGTAGTTAGTTACAAGCTTTGACAGGTTACACTTTAGTCCCTTAGGTTTATAATAAAGAGTTTCCTCTATTTACGCATTAGCCCATTAAGTCTTTTGTAATTATTACTTTTAGTCCCTTAGCTAAGTCACACTATGTGCATATCTTATCTGAGTACATGTACACAGGCTTCTCCCACTTTTGGGGTATGAAATGAGAATCCATAGTTTCTTCTTCTAGCTTAATTTTGTAGATTTTAATTCCAAATTACTTGAAATTGCATCATCTTCAACTCCAACTCCATTAATTCCAAATAAAGTGACAAGTATTTGGAATCTATGGCCAAACACCTATTGAGTGTTTTAGGACTGACCTATAACAAGTGTTTCTGCGCACACTAGATGATAAATCAGTGCTATTAAAAACTGAACAATAAATTGGTTATGTTATAGTGACAAATTCAATAACAAGCTCATTTTAGTCCTGAACTTTCTTGTGTTGTGTATATTACATGATAGAGAGCTACAAATAATGACCTGGAATGGTCTTAACTATATATAAAATGTCAGATGTAGCTGTATTTGCTTCTTTACTACTCCTTTCTTTGCTTCTTCATGGCCAAGAAAAAAAGAAGATAATTAAATTAATTGGGTAGCATTGCTAAGCGGTCTGATTCTCATTTTTAGATTTGCATGAAAAAGTGAGCTAGACTACTAGAGCACATTTAAATTAATCATTCTTGTTTGATGGAATGCAGGTACCTCCATGAAGTCTGCGAGCCACCTATTATTCACAGAAACTTCAAGTCTGCCAATCTTCTTCTTGATGATGAATTGGCTGTACATGTTTCAGATTGTGGTTTGGCTCCACTAATATCATCTGGTGCTGTTAGTCAGGTAACCCGCTACCATAATGTTATGGAGTAGAAATAATTGAAATGCTTCCTTGAATTACTATTTTTCTTTATGCGCTGCACTGGAAAGAAAAATAAATTCCTAGTGTACAATAGAAGTAGAAATGTGAGCTTAATATTTTATTAATAATAACGGATTTACGTTAAGTTTTAAGGTATATTAAAACTCTATCAAGTTGACATTATACTGATTTTTTAGTTGTCGGGACAACTTCTCACAACGTATGGCTACGGTGCACCAGAATTTGAGTCAGGGATTTACACTTCCCCAAGTGATGTTTACAGTTTTGGCGTGGTGATGCTGGAATTATTAACAGGCAGAATGTCATATGACCGGTAAATAGCCCTTCTGCATCCAATATTGAGCTAAAGTAGTTGTAACTCTTTTCTCAAGTAACACACTTGCATATCATATTCAGGACACGGAGTCGAGTAGAGCAGTTCTTGGTCAGATGGGCAATCCCTCAACTACACGATATTGATCTCTTGACAAGGATGGTCGATCCTTCTCTCAATGGAAAATACCCCATTAAATCACTATCACACTTCGCTGACATAATTTCCCGTTGTGTTCAGGTGAGTTATTTTGTTATGCCTTTATGTATAATACATTAATGTTTAATAATGTGCTTATACTAATTTCGATTTCATTTGGTTTTGCAAAAATATGCATTTTCCTTTTAAGTGTTTACAGACTATTTTTCATCAATCTGGTGTGCCTAGGTGTGTGTGTCCTAGTGATATCTATGTTTGAGACGTAGTTGCTTTCGATTGATTAAATTCTTTTCAATTTTGAATTATTGTTTACTATACTTTTTATTACGATAATTACAAACTTACAGTCACTCTTCCACATGTTACTTTAGGATATTTCTAGGATTTAGTTGTTGAATAGAGGTTTTGCCTATATATTTCACTTAAAACTTTTGAACTCTTGTGCAGCATGAGCCAGAATTCAGGCCACCAATGTCAGAAGTTGTTCAGGACCTCATACAAATGATAAGAAGAGAATCTCACAAAAGATCTGATGGTGAATGATTTGATTTAGACGTGCATGCCGGAAATTCAGCCAGTGAGAAACCAAATAAAGATCTGAAGATTATTTATTTTTTGAATGAACTGAAATACTCGGAAAAGAAAGGCGGTTTTCAGGGTAAGCGCCCTGCCAACACAACTTCAAACTGAAGCACCTCAAGGAAGCGCGATTCGTGAAAAAAACAACACATGCAGGAGCTTAATGACCTGTAAACAGAGCTTGCTCATCTGATTCTTGTCAAGTTGCATCATTTTAATGTTCATTTAGGCTACATGTGAGTAGCAATGCACAAAGTTTATTGATCCAATTGTTTTGACGAATATTATTATTTGTTGTTAATTAGTATAGGGGTGTATCCTGAAGTTGTATACCTTTATTTTCTGTACATGTATAACTTCATTTGATTGTACAAGGATATCTTCATTCTTTCTCATGCTCTTGTTGTGGCACATGCCAAAGTTTGGATATATACCCAAGGCTTACAAAGCAATTAATGGCAAGAGTTACATCAATCTATTTTTCAACACTTTTTTTTCCTCAACACTAACAATGAAATTTTTGCTCTGTTAGTTTGCAATATGAAGTGGGATCCAAAATGAGTTTGAAGGCTTTATATATTTTTTAGTTTTACCACTTTGAATAGCCTTCTTTCTAACTCTATAAATTCAGCCTTTATTGTAGAAGTATGTAAGTTAATTTATACTCCAATAATATACAGTGGTTTTCGAATCTTGAAGAAATTTGTTTGTAATCTCCGAAGAATAGACAAGCAGTATTTGTTTGAGACTATTTTTTCATGCGTCAAAATCTACTCATCTTTTACGAGTTAATTTATCAGAAGGTCACTCAACTATCGTCATTAAAATGATATAAATGAGTTGAGTGACTTTTGTGTTACAAAGATGAAAGTTGAATGACTTTTCAGTTACAAAACAAAGTTAAGTGATTTTTGTATTACAATGACAATAGTTGAGTGACCTTCTGAGAAATCAACTCCTTCTTTTACTGCTTGTATTCTATGTTTTTAATTTTAAATAAAGATAGATGTCCCAGACTCAGAGATCATCCTTCCTTTGTCTCTTTTCTATCTTCTTGGGTCATCAATTGATCTCGTTGCTTCAGACCTTTTTAGGTAGGCATAGCATTTTCACTCGTTACTTTAGACCTTTTAGCTAAGCAAAACGTTTTTTTTTTTAAAAAAGGACTACCAATTATTGAATAACATTCTTGTAAAAGCAGAAGATAAGCCATCAGAAAATCAAGTGGCATATCTCATCAGTCATCACCATAGATAAGTGGCAAGAAAGAAAGTGACGTTACTACCATTTAAAAACTTAGATAGTGAGTCCTGTGAGCCTCTAGGAATCAACCTAATAGGCCAAGGTCTCAATGAGCAATAATAGATTATGTTTTTGAGTTTTTCTAAGTTTCTGAATTGGGAAAAGCTTGAATTTCTCAGAATAAATGCGTTGTACAAGAGTTGTTTGTGTTTGCCACAATAAATGTATCATATTTACTTTGATCAAATGATCAGAGAAAATAGGAAACACCGTTCTTTTTAGACAGTTTTCTGTAATATCCAAAGAAGAAAACGTGTGCATGCAAATATAGCCGAGAAGATATATGAAGGAAGATACAACAATCTAAGAACACATAGTTCTCCCAAGTATGTCTTTTGGTAAATTAAAATACTCTGCAAATAATAGTCCAGACAACTCATGTCTAACTTTGAGTTCACAAATCTACTCATGCATTTTATCCATCAGAACTCACATTTGGCATTAAAACGGACTATCACACTTAATCACACATGATTAACCATGAACAAAAGACATTCATATTATAAACTTTAAGCTCTCTATTATTATCACTTCTGAAAATAGTAAGTTTATAATTGTCTCATCTCTATTAGTCACCTAAATAATAGAGGCGATTGCATGTGTGAATAGGCCAATCTTTTTGTCTGTTCAACATACTTACACTTGGAATTTATGTTCTAAACATAAAACTCATCTTATGTACATGAAACAACAATATGAATAATTTAGGCATCGACTAACATTTACCTCAAAATGCAGTTTTTACTTGAACATGATCAGGAAGTATTCGAAAATATAAATACATCATCACTACGTATACCCAACGATATCATATTTTTTATAAGCAACAAATGCTATGGGTTTTGTTAATAGGTCTATTACCAAGTGATACGTAGAGACGTACTTCATGTTCACTTCTCTATGTACAACTAAGTCTCTGTCACAAAATTACACTTAATATCAATGTATTTTATATTCTCAGTAGAAAGAAGAACATACTCAGATTTAGATTTTCTCTCATCTAAATCTCCTTCTCAATTTCTTGACAAGACAAAAAATATTCTATTGTACCTTTAAGATATCTTTGTATCATCTTAACTGCTTTCCAGTATTATTGCTTGGTGGAGTCAGATGACAAATCCTCCCACTTAACAATTCACGAGTACATGAAGCTTCAAGCCTTATGCTTGATTTTGAGAACCCTTTGTTCCCAATAGCTTTAAGATCCAAAATCTCAATCAATTCCCACTTGATTTGATTTCCGTGGCTCCATTTCAATTTCCGTTGTTGTAACTATTTATCCTACATTACACTATGTAGCTCTTTTTTCATCAAGTGAAGTAACTATATATGCTTCCCCTTCAATCTCAAATCGATGAGGGGGAATGCAAGAACAACTCGTGCGTCGAGGTTGAGATTGACAAACTGATTATCAATAAATTAGTTACTCTCACCAGGACCAACAAAATAAGTATTTCATTTTGTTAAATCGGGAAGCTTAATTAATTAATTAGATGACTATTTATCTCAATCTTATTTCAATTTTGATCAGATTTTAAATGATTGGATTCGATTTAAAAGAATTTGATTTCAATTTGAAGTTAAATTGGCTAATTCATAAATTCAATCATAACCATCCCTTTTAACTCCAATACCAACCCCTTTAATACGTTTTGTTGACCCTTCTCAGTCTTTTCTTAAACCCAAAATTACCCAGCCCAATAAAACCCCAATCAGATTTTAGTTTTTTAAATTTAAATTCCAGTCTGTTTTGTTTGTTAGAAGTTTGTTATTGATTTAGCATGCCTAGACTTTGTAAACTAAGATCTTCTCATAAATTCAATCATAGCCATCATTGAAGAGGGTCGGAAAGGATTTCTCATTCCCCCTCCAGTATTTCAGTAAGTCTTCACGTCCTTCATTGAGAGCTGTTTGGTACAGTACAGAACCCAGCAAAACAAAAATATCAAACTCGCTAATTTGGTTAGTAGCGGTACGACCGCACATTCTATTTCCGAGGCTTTCAATACTAGCCGCAGAAACAACATGTCTTTTATGAGGTTGTGTTGAAGAAGAAGAAGATGGTATGGAAGCCGGTAGGTTACTAGCACTTTCTTGTTGGTAAAACCTATATATTTTTTTGCATTCGTCTTCTACGCTAGACAATACTTCTTCTTTAGTTTGTTCAATAGGTGGTGGGTGATTTGAATTTTGAGACTTGGAGGTGGTAATACTTCTATACAATCGTAAATAGTTTCAATAAGTGATTTAGTACCGTCTATTTTAATAGTCGGATTTAATACATCACCAATAATATAAATAGTGGGAATATGAATAAAATATTTTTTAATAGCTGTCTTATAAGCTGGTTTTTCCATATATTCACTAAGTAATAAAAATATTAGAGCTATATAAAACAACATAGTTGAAATAGTAGGATAATATATACAGGAATTTTTTTTTGTTGTTTGAAAAAATTTCTCTAAAAATACAATAAGTTCAGGAATTTTTTCCCAATCGCTAACTACAAACATATCAGCTGGATTTTGATTATGAGAGTTAAAAAATAAAGTTATAGGTTTTCTATAGTCATAAACAACAAGTAGTTGCTCGTATAAAGAATTCCACCTAGTGGATACTTCTTCTGGATTTTTCTATAAGGTAGTTGGCAATCGTGACAAGTTTTTTATATTCTTTTTTTCGTTGTATTCTATTATTTTTAAAAATAAAGTTTATAGCAAATTGTATTTTACTAAGAATGTCTTCAAAAAGTGATAGACCATCCTTTACAATTAAGTTATATATATGACACACACATTTTATATGAAAATGATCTGAAAAAAATGGAGTTAAACTATTTTTTTAAATTGTTAGAAGAAGCGTTATCTAATGTAATAGTCATAATTTTATCAGTTATTCCATAATAATCGCACACTTGATAAATATTTTATGCAATAAAAGTACCAGTGTGCCTATCATCTATATATCTATACGCTAAGATACGTTTTTGCATAGACTACTTATAATCTATCCAATGACAAGTTACCGTTAAATAATCATGGTCGTTAGTACTACGGCCTATATCAGAAGTGATAGCCACTTTTCCACTAAAATGATATAATGAATAACGTAAATATTGTTAATATTCATGTGCGAATTTAAATACATATCTTTTAACAGTTGATCTAGAAAAACCGTTAAAAGCAGGATTATACATATCTCTAATGTAATGAATAAAACCGGGAGATGAAGGAAATGAAAAAGACAAACCCTCCACAACAACTAATTTTGCTATTACTTCCCTATCTCTATGTTTATCCTATTTAGGGCCTACAATTTCGCCCGTCATAGGGTTAATTTGACCCTGTACTTGTTCCGGGACAGTATGTGAACTTTGTCCCGATGGAGTGGGCGTTTCCTCACCCAGTTTTGAAGCCTCGTATTGGGCATACCTAGCTGGATGAGACCTTGATACGTGTCTCATTAAACCCCCCGTCCCACCTTGACCTTTTCCAGTTTTAAATTTTAAAACATCTTTACAAATTTTACATCTAGCTACTTGATTCTCTACGTCCCTATAAAAAAATGTCCATGTATCTGATTTTAATGTTCGTTTTGCCGGACCTCGTCTCATACTAAGGGCAATATGAGGCATTTCAGTTGAAGGTGCACTAGTGGGTGTGTTATCATCTACATTAGTGGGTGTATCATCTAGATCATCGTCAAAATTAAAGTCTTCTTGAGTTTCATAAAATAGCTCCTCGTCTAAATCTAATGGTATTGTAGGAAACTGTTCAGTATCAACAAAATCATCCTGTGTAGGAATAGGATTCTGTCTAGAAATAGGACACTTGCCCTTGTTGCCCCTACTAGAAGAAGCATGACCCCTACCCGTAAGCATACGTTTAAATCCTTCCATTATAAATTTATAATTATACTAATAAATAATTAAAGTAAATGAAATTAATTGCACTAAATAAAATAAACAGACAATAATAATTTAATGAAGGAACGAATGTACCAAACGCCGACGTAACGTCGACGTGTAATTGAGAGATTGAAAATTGAAACTTTGCTCGATGGAAGATCCTCAAGCTAGTTGCCAACTTCACTCCCAAAATGAATAAATAAAATTGAATATTTAGTAGACAATGTAGACTTGTAGAGAGATAGATTGAGAGATTGTAGGAAGATTTGTGAGAAAGATGAAGAGAAAATGAGGTATTTATAGTTGAAAAATTGGGTTAAAGTGTAAATATAATAACTTATGAGTTAAAAATAAATATTAAGGGGGTAGGGGGGTTGGGGGATGGGGGAGGACAAAAATTGCCGTTGCACAACGACCAAAATGTAATATGGTTGTTGGTGCAACGGTTATTTTTGCAAAACGGGGAGGTTTCAGACGAGATCGGGGCGAGATCGGGATCGGGTCGGAACTGGCAGGCCGGGACGAGACCATGTCCAGTCCCGGTTCAAGTGCAGATACCGCAATTTTTTTTAAATAGTCGGGTTCGGGTCGGGACCGGGGCGGAGTCGGGGCTGGACCGGGCTGACCCGGCCCACTCGCCAGCCTTAGTTTAGAAACTTTCCCAACAATTGTGTCTCTTCTCTTTTCTTTTCCCAACAATGGTCCAGACCAGATGTTGATTCCTTGTTAGAGGTTATGGAGATCTCGGCGTTAGGTGTCCAGGGTTGGTAAGTCCTCAACGAACGCAGGCAGATATACCCATAGGTAGAAGTCCTAAGCAAAGAGGAAAGTTCAGACGCTCTGTTATAGGAATTCCATAACATGGATCTGTTTCTTAATAGATCTACTTCGCATGATTTTGGTTCATCTTCTTCCATGGATTCAAAGAAGATAATAAACTCCGAAGAAATCTTGATACAAGATTTTGACAAATCTATCGATAATTGGGAAATACCGAAAATAAATCGAGACCAGATTTACAAAAATTCGAAATACCAGTTATTCAAAACCGATTTCACAATCAAAACTGAGGAAAGAGATATCTAATTATCTCAACCTTTTGAAACCATTCAATTACTTTCTCAAAATTCCTTGAGAAGACACCGAGAAAGAAATTTCAAATAAATCCATATTGGATTAGTCCAAATAGGGATAAAACCCCTCACAAAAGAAGGATTAAACACCTCAATCCTTGCTGTTTTACGTGATGCCCGATTCACAAATTTTGAAGATTCCTTATTGAGTTCTGTTGAGTCTAGTCTCTGCACAGGACCAATATCTTTTGATTGTTACCCAAATTTCTCAGTCTCTTTAAATGACAAAAATATCCAAAAATCCCTAGTCTTACAAATCAAGACTCATAATTACCAAATGCTTGAAGGATCGATTCCCGTAGCTATAATTTACCGAATTCATTACAAAGCTATGACTTCAGCTTTTGCGACAAAAGTCAGATACTATAGTAAGAAAGGTGAAACCCTTCTTCTACAAACCAATCTTTCCAGATCTAACACCGTTATACCGAGACCCATGAGATGGAAGGATATTTCCTTACTGCATTTAATGGATCTTAGAAGGTGTTGTCAAGCCTGAGCCTCTTGAGACATCCCAACCAAATACTCGTCTCAGAGAAATAACCCAACACCAAGATGGTAGAGTCAGTCTATCGTTCCATAGAAAATCTACGAGCAGTAGATACGATGATTCCAGTTCTGTAGAAACTCTCGACTTAGGAAGAGTTTCACAAATTCCTTCAGTCATCAATACTCCTTACAGACCGAAACCTAGACGTTCTACGTCTGATATACCCAATCTACGAAACGTAGATTACTCAAACGAAATACCGAGACCCGTTTACGAAAATTCTACTGTTAGAGAAAAGATAGAGGACCTAGAACCTACTAGTCCGACTTTTTCCTCTCTTACAGAAAACCTAGTAAACGAACTTGGCGTTTTACAAAAAGGTTTCACAATTGACAAAAAATTCCTTCAAAAAGATTTTTATGAAAAATACAACCTAGAAAAAAGAGTTTGGTTCCTCAAAACCTTTTTAAATACTAGGACAAAAATACAGGAAGAATTTTACAATTTTGTTAATGAACATAGGATAAACATTCTATTTTTTGACTGGTTTGAAATTTACTCCTCTGAAAATTCCATTCATTATCCCTTTTCTAAAACGGTAAATCCCGTTACTACTAGGAACAAAACACCAGAATGGGAAACCCTAGCAGATTCTAGGAAGGTCCAGTCCAATCACCCTCCTTTACAAGGCATCAAGCATGTTATTCATGGTTGCCCTATAGACGCGATTCCTCTTAAGAATCCAGCTGAGGATGAGAAAACAAATACCAGGAGTATACTCGCTCAAAACAATTTTACCAATATCAGTTTGAATACCCTAGGAAAACAACTCGACAGGGTAGAAAAACACATAAAAGGCAACCCTCTAGTCACCATAGATTCCACAGGTACGACTAAAGAGATGAAACCAAAAAGCCAGAAGCCTATCTTCAAACCCTTTCAGGTGTCCAAAGATGGCGTCAAGAATATCCAGCAAAATAAGTCTGAATTTATTCAGGCTATCCAAGATCAATTGAGTAGAATTGGGACGTCCAACAGTTCTAATACTGAACACGTTGTTCCTGATACTCCACAATCTTCCAACAAAATCACTACTCTTGTCAACGATTCCGACGACGGTAGTACTTCAAAACAATTCCGAAACAAAAAATCTTTTGTTAACCATATGGATTGGCAACAACCAATACAACAGGTCCAACAACAAAGAATTACAAATTATTCTGCTCAGGACCTAGGAATAGTCAAACCCTAGCTCAATCCCGCTTTCAATGCCTCTTCCATTTATGATTGGAACATAGATGGGATGACCGAATACAATATTCTCGATTTTCTCCAACAAATGACCATGGTCGCAAATGCCTACAAAATCCAAAATGGTACGCAAGACAAGACCATTGCAGAATCGCCATCGCAGGATTCTCTGGTCAATTGAAAGGTTGGTGGGATAATTATCTCGCTGACCAACAAAAGGAAGATATCCTCAATTCCATCAAAACCGACGAAGAAGGATTACCAATCCTTGACGAACAAGGTGAACCCCTACAAGATGCCGTAGCAACCTTGATTCTCACAATCTCTTTAAATTTCATAGGAGATTCTTCGCATTTGAAAGACAAAAATGCCGAATTACTTTCAAACCTCAAATGCAAACAACTCAGCGATTTCCAATGGTACAAAAATACCTTCCTAACCAGAGTTATGCTCAGGGAAGATTCAAACCAGCCATTTTGGAAAGAGAAATTCCTGGCCGGATTACCTACCCTTTTAGGAGAAAAGGTTAGGAACAAAATCAAAGAGAATTGCGGTAAACAGATTATACCCTACAGTGAGTTTACATACGGACAATTGGTCAGTATAACTCAACAGGAAGGTTTGAAGATCTGTCAAGACCTGAAAATACAGAAACACCTCAAGCTGGAGCTAAAGAGAACTAAGTGCGAACTTGGAACCTTTTGCAAACAGTTTGATACGAATTTCTCAAAACCCTCTTCCAGTTGTACAGGAAACTGTAGCAAGGCTCATAAATCACTTAAGAGTACTTCTAGAGGCTACAAAAAGAGAGATTTCAGCAAATCCAACGAAGAGTATTACAAAAACCCATACAAAAATACTCATCGTCTCAAAAGACCAAATACCAAAAAAGCTGATTCCAGATATAAAAACGTTACATGTTACAAATGTCACAAAAAAGGACATACAGCAAGGTACTGCAAAATGAATACAAAATTACAAGAATTGAAGCTCGATGAGGACGTCACCCAGAAAATTTCCAATCTTCTCGTTGATTCCTCCAATTCAAATGTCGAGTCAGAACCTGACTACTTTTCTCTGTCTTCTGAAGACAACAAAGCCCTCCAAATAGATGAATTGCTTACAACCAGTTCTTCTGAATATTCCGATAAGGGTAAGGGAAAACTCGTTTGTGTTTTAACCAAGGATCAAGAGTTCATGTTAGAAATGGTTCAACACATAGATGTCGAACACCAAAAGGATTATTTGAATAAACTCCTCAAATCTTTTACTGACGAGAAAAAAGATCTCAAAAATTCTATTTTGCCAAACACCTCCAAAAATACCTACGATTTAACAAAAATCCTGAAAAAGGGTAAAAGGATGAAAACTCCAAAGAAACCCCGATTATAGAACTCCAGAGAGACGTAAAACAAATCAAAGTAGAGATCGAGACTCTACGAGAAAAACAGGATCAAGACTCTCTTTTACTTAAGACACTCCTGTCAAATACCTAGAATAATTCTGAATCCAGTTCTGAGTCAGACAATTCCGACTCTGAAGATCCAGGAGAACCTCCTGACAACCCTTTCATTGAAGAGGTCCCACAAGAATTCCTTACTGTCTTACGACAAATCACGTCCAAAAAATACCTTGTTCAGATAACCCTTAAATTCCCACGCAATTTTAGGATTACTACTATTGCTCTTTTTGACACCGGTGCAGATTTGAATTGCATAAAAACAGGTCTAGTACCTAATCAATTCCATGAAAATACCCAGGAAACTCTAGCAGCGGCCAATAACACGAAGCTAGAAATCAATTCCCAAACCAATGCGTCTGTTATTATTAATAATGTTATATATATATATATATATATATATATATATATATATATATATATATATATGCATTTGGGTTGACCCACTTGGGTGATCCAAATTCAATTTCCAACATCTCCCACCACACATGGTGGGTCAACTCTCATTCATATTATGTAACTTTCATACATAACTACTAAACCGTGTGACCAATGGATACTTCGAGGGCTTAATTGCTATACATCTGTTAGGAATATATAACATCTCGATTTAATAGAGCTTGAAGTAGATTGCAGTATGCAGTACCCTAGATCATTCATCACATTCACATCTCAACATTTCTCTTATCATATCTTGAGTTCATCTTTATGTTCTTATCTCATAGACAAACATAAAGGGTAGACCAATAAACACAATTAATGTGATAATACTCAATGATCTTCCTCATCTCATGAATCTCTCAATCTCAATCTAATTTTTCAGACATGTTCCGCCAGACTGAATCATTCATGATCTCTTGGGAACACCATAAGATAGCAAACATCAAATTGAATCTCAAGAAACTAGTCAAAGTCATGAGGGTACAAAGAGAAAATTTCTCATAATTTTCAGGGCTTCACACGATAACAAGTAGAGATTAAACTCGTATCACCCTTATAGGTCACTAATGCATACGTGGCATGAATCACGTACCACAATATTTACTCATTCCTCATGGAGCATATGTATTTTGGTAAATTAAAATATTGTGCAGATAATAGTTCAGACAACTCATGTCTAACTTTGAGTTCACAAATCTACTCATGCATTTCATCCATCAGAACTCACATTTGACATTAAAAAAGGCTATCACACATGATTAACCATAAACAAACAACATTCATATTATAAACTTTGAGCTCTCTATTATTATCACTTCTGACAATAGTAAGTTTATAATTGTCTCATCTCTATCAGTCACCTAAATAATAGAGGCGATTGCATGTGTGAATAGGCCAATCTTTTTGTCTGTTCAACATACTTACACTTGGGATTTATGTTCTAAACATAAAACTCATCTTATGTATATGAAACAACAATATGAATAATTTAGGCATCAACTAACATTTACCTCAAAATGCAGTTTTTACTTGAACATGATCAGGAAGTATTCGAAAATATAAATACATCAGCACTACGTATACCCAACGATATCATATCTTTTATAAGCAACAAATGCTATGGATTTTGTTAATAGGTCTATTACCAAGTGATTCGTAGAGACGTACTTCATGTTCACTTCTCTATGTACAACTAAGTCTCTGTCACAAAATTACACTTAATATCAATATATTTTATATTCTCAATAGAAAGAAGAACATACTCAGATTTAGATTTTCTCTTATCTAAATCTCCTTCTCAATTTCTTGACAAGACAAGAAATATTCTATTGTGCCTTTAAGATACCTTTGTATCATCTTAACTGCTTTCCAGTTTTATTGCTTGGTGGAGTCAGATGACATCCTCCCACTTAACAATTCAGGAGTACATGAAGCTTCAAGCCTTATGCTTGATTTTGAGAACCCTTTGTTCCCAATAGCTTTAAGATCCAAAATCTCAATCAATTCCCACTTGATTTGATTTCACGGCCTCCATTTCAATTTCCGTTGTTGTAACTATTTATCCTTAGTAGGGTGAAAAGGTTCTACATTACACTATGTAGCTCTTTTTTCATCAAGTGAAGTAACTATATATGCTTCCCCTTCAATCTCAAATCGATGAGGGGGAATGCAAGAACAACTCGTGCGTCGAGGTTGAGATTGACAAACTGATTATCAATAGGTAGGCAAACATGAATTCTGTTTTCCCTGTACTGTTTGCGTTTTTACTGCAGTTGGTCTTTAAGCACGTTTGTTTGGTTAGATATCATACTTTCCATTAATCAAAGTCGATAGTTAATTCCTTATGTGTTTGTCGACAAGTTTATATTCTGAAAAATTAACTTAAGTTGTAACTTAGAAACAGGAAATCCCGCTTAAGTTGCGACAAAGGTATACTATATGAGTGTGTTTTTTTCTTCCTGAGAATATGTCCTTTGTGTGTTTCTCTATTGAGTTAGAAATAATGTTCTGATTTTTTGACTGAGAGGTTATATCAAAGTCTCTTAATTTTGGTGCAAGTTAATATTAACAGTCCCACATCGGATATGGAATGAGAACATAGACTCCTTAAATGGACTTGGACAATCATTACAAGCTAGCTTTTGGGGTTGAATTAGGCCCAAGATTCATTCTTTTATCAGAGTCAAGTCCATTTCAATTCTTTGTTCACCGATGTTGGGCCCCTAAATTATATTATTCACGCTCCAATTAACAAGGTCTGGGCGTGCAGGGAGTGTTAAGAGTCCCGCATCGGATATGGAATGGGAACATGGACTCCTTATATGGACTTGAACAATACTCACCCTACAAGCTAGCTTTTGGGGTTGAGTTAGGTCCAAGATCTATTGTTACAGTTAATAACACTTAAATTTAGTACTCGTTTCTTTTCTTTCACTTTGTTGCATAATGGGTCCAATGGACTCTTTCCCCTCATTTGGTGTTGGGCCCGAGGCCCAACAAAATATCCATCGAGTCAGCCCCACAAGCAGTAGCAGATTTGGAAGCAGCCCGAAGGGCCTTGAGCCAAATAGTTTGTTCTCTTTGTTTTTAATTATGTTTGTTTTATGTATTTGTTACTCTGTAAATTTACTAACATTTTACCTTGTTTTCTTTCCTTAATCTAGTATGAAATCCCAGCGGAATGTGAGAAACATAGTTGCCAATGATTAAGTGATTTTATTATGTTAGTTTTATTGTTTTAAACAAGCCTAATATTTCAGAAATGATTCACATATTTTGTTTGGGATTAATTTCAATTTTTTTTTTGTTAAAATAAGGAAAGGTCATGTTCCTTTCTCATAAAAGAAAGTTGCTAAGTGCATTTGAAGTTTTAAAAAAATGATTTCCAGAAGCCCAATATATTTTCCTGAGTTATGTTTTGGATAATTAATAAAAAAAGGTTGTACTTTTTTTTAACTTCTTAAGTCATGTTTCAAGTGCCCAATTCAAGAGCAAATTTTCCAATTTTGATAAGATTTAAAAAGTGAAAACACTTATTGCTAACATAACTTAGAGATCTTTCATATCTTCGAGTTAAAAGCAACGAGTTCATTAACGGATTAAGAAGTTGAGTTCTATTTATAATGAGGCATCATAGCCAACACATCTAAAGTCTTAAGAGCCTTTTGCTCTATTCTAGGAAATACTTGATATTACGTTAACGTTTGGCTTTTCACTTATATTAAGCTCGGAGACTAATATTCTCGTAGCAATTGACATATTGATAACAAAGTACAAACTATTTGAGACATCTATGTACATTTTTAGAGCCTAAAACTCATATACATACTAATCCTTAAAATAAGTAATTATATTAAAATTTATTCCGCATTAGATTTGGAATCGAAAGTTCACTATGTTCCAATCATCATCCTAACTTCTAATGTTCAATGAATCTAACATAATCAATTATATAAGGAACACTTGTCTTAAATTACTGAACTTCAAGATTAATTAAGCAAAAATCTATAACAAATATAGAAATAACCAATATATAAAGTATTAAATGTGAAATTTATAGAAGCACACATACTTATATAAATTTCACGTCACACAAACAACATAAATTAAACGTACGTAGAAGTACTTAAAGGAATATATTCCCCGAATTTCATTGATTATTGTGTATAATATATATAGTATTACATAATTATTTACATGACTACAAACTAGGTAACTAATCTTCCTAATTACAATCGGAAAATAAATTTACCTAATATAAAAGATATACAATGATACGGGAATATTCTTGTAATATTCTATCATACCCCCGCAGTCGAAGCCGGAGGTTCTCATACGTTGAGACTGGCTCAGAATTCATCAAAGAGTATGCGCGGAAGTCCTTTAGTAAATATATCAGCAATCTGATACCAGAAAGGAACATGAAGGACACAAACTTGTCCACGAGCCACTTTTCACGTACAAAGTGAATATCCATTTCAACGTGTTTAGTGCGCTGATGTTGAATGGGATTTCCAGAGAGATAAATTGCACTGACATTATCATTGTAGACCAATGTAGCCTTGCAGATTTGGTAGTGAAGTTCCAGCAGAAGGTTGTGTATGCAACAACAACATTCGCTACTCTTTTGTACTCGGCTTCGGCACTAGATCGAGACATAGTAGGTTATCTTTTAGAAGACCAAGAAAACAAAGTATCTCCAAAGAAGATACAGTAATCTGATATGGATCGACGAGTGTCTGGACAACCACCCCAGTCAATGTCAGAATAAAAGGTGAAACCAGAAAGGGTGGACTTGTATAGGTGTAGGCTGAAGTGAAGAGTACCTTGTGCATAGCGCAAAATATGTTTGAGTATATTCATATATTCATCCGCCGGGTTGTGCATATGTAAGCAATTTATTGCACGACATAGGATATATCTGGTCTTGTGAAAGTGAGATACTGTAATGCTCCTGCTACTGTGATAGTGAGTCGAGTCGGCATACAGAGAACCTGAAGAGGCACAAAGTTTGGAATTAGTGTCCACCGGTATGTGGGCCAGTTTGCAAGACTTCATGCCTGCTCGATCAAGGATCTCTTTGGTGTACTTCCTTTGACAAAGAAATACGGCACATGCATGTCTCGTAACAGCAATGCCCAAAAAATATCTTAGGGGCCCCAAATCCTTCATAGCAAACTTAGAGGCAAAGAGTGACATGATGGATCAACGAAGTGCATCAAAAGATGTAGTGAGGATGATATCATCAACATATAATAAGATGTATGACATGTCATTACCATTGTTATAGATGAACAATGAACGAACGGATTTGCTATGTGAAAAATCGATAGAGAATACAAAATTAACAAACCGTTGGTACCATGCACGAGGAGTCTATTTAAGTCAATAGAGTGATTTCTTCAAATGACACACATAATCTGGATGAACAGGATCTCTGAATTCTATAGGCTGATGGATATATATGATTTCATGAAAGTCCTCATGCAAGAAAGCATTTTTGATGTCAATCTGATGAATAGGCCAAGATTTGGACAAAGTAATATTGAGAATGGTCCGAATAGTCGCCGATTTCACCACCGGTAAATGTTTTATCACAATTCACTCCCATCTATTGAGACATTCCATCACCTACAAGACGGGCATTGTGCCTCTCAAAAGAACCATCAAAATTCTTTTATGTCAAAAAATCCACATAGAACAAATAATATTAGCATCAGGAGTCACATGGGGATTTAGGCCGGTGATGGTAACGACTGATTTTGCAAGTGACGAATTAGAATGGGATTTAGGCCATCATTTAAGAAGTCATAGGAATTTGGAGGTGGAGAATTGATTTTGGCAAAGGAAAATTGGGACTCATTAAATATGAAATGCGTAGAAATGATTATTTTTTAGCTTGACAAGTTGTAATAGTTGTAACCTCGATAATTAGGGGGGGGGGGGGTAACTAATAAAGACACACGGGGATGATTGATGTTGCAACTTATTGATTTGAGTGCAGGGATGGATGGGGTAGCATAGACATCCGAAAGTTCGTAAATACTTATAGGAAGGATCCCGAAGATAGAGAATTTGAGTGGGAGTTTTGTGTTTGAGAGACTTGTTTGGGAGAATATTCAAGAGATATGTTTCCATTGAGAGGGCGTAATGCCAAAAATATGGAGGATAGAGCCGTGGGCAAGGATGACACAAATTAAGTTGTTTATGGTTCTAATTTTTTGTTCAGCTTTTCCATTTTGTGGAGAGGTGTGTGGACAGGAAAAATGAGAAACTAGGTTGTGTTTGGCGCAGAACAGTTTGAATTGTTGATTATCGAATTCCATCGAATTTTCACATTGAAAATATTTGATATTCTTTTCAAATTGTGTCTTTATTAAAGCACTAAAGGAAGGGAAAATAGAATAGACTTAAGACTTATTACAAATGAAAAAAGTCCACAGAAAGTTGGAATAATCATCCAAAAACAATACATAATATCTATGCACATCCGTGCTTAAAATATGAGAAGTATATAAATCACTGTGTATGATATCAAATGACATTAAAGTACAGGTGGATGAAGAATAAAATTGCTATTTGACATGTTTTCCAAAAACACAAGATTCACAAACAGGGGTATTAGAGACATGTTTGCAATCAATAAATTTATTTTTTCTAAAGAAGCATAAAACAGAATCTCCCGGATGTCCTAATCTATTATGCCATAAAAGAGATGAAAGAGCTGCAAAGGTTGATGGAGAAGAGGTTGGATGGCCGATGGTGGTGGTGATAGGATAAAGGTCCATGGTGGTGTCACATCTCATTATTTGCATCCCTGTCATAAGGTCCTTCACAGAAAAACCAAAAGCATCAAATTCAAGAGAAATATTATTGTCGGTTGTGAAACAACGCACAAAGATTAGATTTTTGATAAGTTTCGGAGAATGGAGGACATTGTTTAAAACTAATGGTGGATGTGGTAGGGAGAGAGAGATGAACCTCGAATGGGAATGCCTTGTCCATTACCAACAATATTAACGTTTTAAATTACTCATATTAAAATAGGATGAGAGAGTACCTTGGAATGTCGTCAGATAAGATGTGGTGCCAGTATCCATGTACCAACTGTCGTCTGGAACGTTGAGAGACATCCTGTTCATATCCACCTCAATATCCGTCGGTGCGTAGGTTGAAGGAGTAGAGACTTGTGTATTGTATGCTTGTTGTGGACGTGCGCTGAAGATGTCAGGCTGGAGGTTGGGCCTAGGGGGACGTCGGGTAGGGGCACGATGGAGCAGTCCAAGCCGGCTGGGACCATGCAGCCCATGATGGGTAGGCAGCCCACGGTGAATGTTGCTACCACTTCTGCTACCGCTGCGGGTGGCTGTCGGCCGATAGGGGCTGCCATCTGCCACCTTTACTACTGTTACCGGCTCGGCCACCTGGGCTTCGGTCGGAATTTTACCCTTTGTTGTTATTCCGGGATTGTGAACCACATTTTTATCGTTGGCTTGTCGGTGGTGCGGGGCAGATATCGAGCCCGTCGGGTCGATAGATATGCCGCCGGTGGTCATAAGGGCAGCGACGAACGTGCTTGCGTTGGCTGCGGCCCGCTTGGTTTTTCGGGTTTCTTCAAGGACGAGTCTCGAATGACCTCATAGAATGGAGGCAATGTCGTGCTTTGTTAGAGGATGGTAGCGACGCCGTCATAAGTTTCATTCAAACCCGCAATGAGTTGCATCACCAATCATTGATTGGTGACCGGTGCACCGACGTTGGAGAGTTGATCGACAATCATCTTAAGTTCGTGACAATAGGCCGACGCATTAGAATAATCATCCTGCTGAATGTCCATGAATTGATTTTCCAAATACAAGGCACGTTGTGTCTTGTTATTGTGAAAGATGCTTTCCAATCGCTCTCAAGTTTGTTGTGCAATAGTGTCAGTTTCAATGATTGTATGCAATATATCGTTCGAGATTGTGCCGTAGATCCATAGTAGAACAATCGCATCTAAACGTGACCAAAGTTCATCATCATGTTTCTCCAGGGGTTCGGCAGTGGGCTTTGATTTTGGAGGGATGATGTGATCGATGACTTTATATACACGACAATGGATCTTAAACAATTCCGCCCAAGAGGAATACTGAACTTTTTCCATCTCAAGAGTTATGAGAATGAAATTCTTGATGTTGTTGACTGCAAGAGCATGATGAAATTTAGGTTGTTCAGCCATTGAAAATTGGGGAAGAAGAGGGGAGGAAGTTTGCCGAGAAGTAGAAGAAAAGGGAGAGGGAGGATGGCGGATGGGAGGGCGGCCGAGAGGTGGGAAACGACTAGGGGAGGAAAATTTTAGGGTTTGACTTCTGATACCATAAATGAATATGTTCCCTGAATTTTATTGATTATTTTGTACAATATATATAGTGTTATATAATTATTTACATGGCTACAAACTAGGTAATTAATCTTCCTAATTACAATCGGAATATAAATTTACCTAATATAAAAAATATACAATGATACGGAAATATTCTTGTAATATTTTATCAGTACTTTTCCGTAACCCATACAGAAAATTTTGGACTCCCCAGTCCCCACAATGAAATATACATACACGGATGCATATGAAACAAATGGTGAAAGCACACAGTTTTACAAGAAAAACTTTATATATAGTACTTTAATTTGTAAAATTTCCAGTTGATAAAAATACTGAAGGTTTCATTAAGTTTTCAGTATCGTTATCCTTCAACATAAAGAATAAACAAGAAGAAACCTCTATCCAGCAATGTTATCCACTTAATTATAAAAGTTCAAAGGTTCCTCTTGTTAAAATTAAAAAAAAAAAACGTAATTTGCTTCTTGTTTCAACAGAGGACTACAATTTTCACATCAATTCATTAGTTCCTCTGACCTTATCTTAATCACTTCAAGATAGGAAGAACAATTCCAATTTTAAAAGAATACTTTCTTTTATAAAATAAATAAAATGATCTTAGTTTATGCCCTTAAAATATCAAAAGACCTCAAAGTGGAATCTGGAGGTTCTCCATGGTTGGTAGACTAGAAGAACAAAACCAAAGACGCTGTCTTCTGTTAAGTGTCTTTCAAACTTCTAACAATTTTTTCATTGAAGAAGTAAAAACGGCGGACCAGAAAATTGATTCCAAATTATATGTTTTTTTCACATACTCTCTGCAATACCAAACAGAGAAATTCGTTCTTCCTAATATAGAACAGAATTTCTTTCGCTTTTCGTTGACAAAAATCTGTGCTCGGATAGCACGAAAGGAAGATACAACAATCTAATAACACATAGTATCTCAAGATTCTCCAATATTTGTTTCACTAGTCGATAGTGTAATCACATGTTAAGAACACGAACTATACCATATATATTCACCATCTAAATCGTACTTGTATTACAGAGAATGCTCCAATAAACATTAATGTAGAAGACAACTAACATCTCCATGGAATCTTCCGTAGAAGTTCTTTACACAAAAAAGAAAAGAGTTTTCAATTTATTGGGAGAAGGAAGAAGTGTTGGGTATTGATATTGGTGAATGAGAAATGATTGGAAAGAAAAGTGGGAGTTGTCTCACATCGGTAGTGGAAAGAAAAGTGGGAGTTCTCTCTTGCTTTATAAAATAAGCATTTGTCCCACATCGGTAGTGGAAAGGAAAGTTCTTCTACTTATAAGTAGAATTACTCCTTCTTGTCATTAAAAGGGTTGAGGGGGCAAGGACCCCTCGCGCCGTCGTCGTCGCTCGCTCGGGCTCGGCTCGGGCTCGGTAAGATAATCGTTCTATCCTGGGAGGGGATATTCCATCAACCTCGAGTACTGTGAGGGGAATAATTTCCTTAAGGACACACTTTGAACTAAGTGGGCTCGATTATATTCTGAAAAATTATTCTTATTTTTCAACACTGATTCTGTTTATTTTCAGTGTTTATTATTTACTGATTTTTGGAATACAGATTAATAACAATCTTAAGAAAATTATATTTTTAGATTAATCTGTATTCTGTTTTGGAGACTAAAACCTGTGTGGTTTTCTACTCCGTATGAAATTTCATATTCTGACTTGAAGACATAAAAATTTCATTGGAATATTAAAGTTCATACTTGTACAACTATTTGAAGAACATAAAAACTTCATCGTTGCTGTATTCTGATTTGGAGATTAAAACTTGTGTAGTTTTCTACTCCATATGAATATTAGTATTCTGACTCGAAGATATAAAAACTTCGTTGGAAAACTAAAGTTTCATAATTATACTACGATTTGAAGAAATAAAATCTTCATCGTTTAAGTCTGTGATTGAATTGCTATTCTGGTTTTATTAACTAAAACAGTTTGTCAAGTTGACAGTGACAAACGAATAATGGCAATTGAGACTGGAACTACCTCTGCGAATACTGCACCAGCGGTTACTCCTACAACCCGTACCGCTGTGCCACCGGCTGAGAAACCTGCGAAGTTCACCGGTGCCAACTTTAAAGGATGGCAGCAAAGAATGTTCTTTTGTCTTACCACCCTTGGTATGCAAAAGTTCACCAGTGAGGACCCTCCCGTGCCTGCCGCCGACATGCCTGACAACCAACAGTTCATGGTTACTGAGGCTTGGAAACAAGCTGATTTTTTGTGCAAAGGCTACATTTTGAGTGTCTTAGAAGATGACTTGTACAACGTCTACAGTGCAGTAGAGACTTCCAAAGAACTATGGACTGCACTTGAAAAGAAGTACAAAACTGAAGATGCTTGCTTGAAGAAGTTTGTGGTTGCCAAATTCCTAGACTACAAAATGGTGGATGGAAAAACCGTTGGAACCCAAGTTCAAGAGATTCAACTTATCTTCCATGACCTTATTGCTGAAGGTATGGTAGTAAATGAAGCATTCCAAGTGGCTGCAATGATTGAGAAGTTGCCGCCCTCATGGAAAGATTTCAAGAATTATCTTAAGCACAAAAGAAAGGAAATGAAGTTGGAAGATCTTGTGATTCGTCTCAAGATCGAGGAAGATAACAAAACCGTTGAGAAGAGGTACCATAAGACTTCACCAATTGAAGGGGCAAACATCGTTGAAGATGCTGCTCTGAAAAAGAACAAGAAAAGGAAGAGGCCTTCTGGAAAGGAGAAGGATTCCAACAAGAAAAAGTTCAAGGGCAACTGCTTTAATTGTGGGAAAGCTGGCCACAAAGCCCCAGATTGTCGTCTCAATAAAAAGAACAAGGGAAAAGGACAAGCCAATATGGTGGAAAAGAATGATGATATGGATGATCTGTGTGCAATGCTATCGAAGTGCAATTTGGTTGGAAACCCAAAGGAGTGGTGGCTTGATTCTGGTGCCACTCGACATGTTTGCGCTACAAAAGAAGCATTTGCAACCTATGCTCCCGCTGGACCCGAAGAGGTACTGTTTATGGGAAATACTGCAACAGCCAAGGTTGAAGGATATGGGAAGATACTTCTGAAGATGAGTTCCGGCAAGGTCCTGACTCTCAACAATGTTATGCACATTCCAACAATTCGGAAGAATTTAGTTTCAGCCGGACTACTCGCCAAAAACGGGTTTAAATGTGTGTTGGTTAGTGAGAAAATTGTAATAAGTAAGAATGATTTGTTCATAGGAAAGGGCTACCTCACCGAGGGCCTTTTCAAACTCAATGTAATGGTTGTTGACAGTATTAATAAGAATTCAGCTTCGTCTTACTTATTGGAGTCAAATAATTTATGGCATGTTCGTTTAGGACATGTCAACTACAAAACCTTGCGAAAATTGATTAATTTAGAAGTATTGCCTAAATTCGAGTGTAATAAATCTAAATGTGAAATCTGTGTTGAATCTAAGTTTGTTAAACATCCATATAAGTCTATTGATAGGAATTCAAATCCTTTAGACTTAATTCACACAGATATATGTGATATGAAGTCAATACCATCTCGCGGTGGGAAAAAATATTTTATAACTTTTATTGACGATTGCACTCGATCTTGTTGTATGTATTTGCTTAATAGTAAGGATGAAGCAATTGATGCATTTAAGCAATACAAAAACGAAGTGGAAAATCAATTGAATAAAAAGATAAAAATGATTAGAAGTGATAGGGGTGAAGAGTACGAATCTCCTTTTGCAGAGATATGTTTAGAATATGGAATTATTCATCAAACTACTGCCCCTTACACACCACAATCAAATGAAATTGCGGAAAGGAAAAACCGAACATTAAAGGAAATGATGAGTGCCTTACTAATAAGTTCCGGTTTACCGCAAAGCTTGTGGGGGGAAGCTATCCTTACAGCTAACCGAATACTCAACAGGGTGCCCCACAGCAAAACACAATCTATTCCATATGAACTATGGAAAGGAAGAAAACCCAACTTGAAATATTTCAAAGTGTGGGGGTGTTTAGCAAAGGTCCAAGTTCCTTTGCCCAAAAGGGTAAAAATCGGACCAAAAACTGTGGATTGTGTTTTTATTGGTTATGCTACAAACAACAAAGCTTGTCGATTTTTGGTTCACAAATCGGGCAATCCCGAAATTCATGTTAATACGGTAATTGAATCAGCTAATGTTGAATTCTTTGAAAACATTTATCCGTATAAAACTGAATGTGAGTCGTCAAGTGAAAGATCTAAACGACTGCGGAAAGAACCAAAGAAAAATACACCAAGTAAAGCGGATGCAAGGCGTAGCAAACGTCAAAGGACATCTACTTCCTTTGGACCAGATTTTGTGACATTCTTGCTTGAAAATGAGCCTCAAACATTTAAAGCAACGATGTCTTCTTCTGATTCAGCATTTTGGAAAGAGGCAGTCAATAGTGAGATTGAATCAATTTTGAACAACCATACATGGGAATTGGTTGATCTTCTTCCTGGAAATAAACCTTTAGGATCAAAATTGATTTTTAAAAGGAAAATGAAAGTTGATGGCACTATTGACAAATATATGGCAAGACTTGTGGTAAAATGTTATAGACAAAAAGAAGGCCTTGATTACTTTGAAACATACTCGCCAGTAACAAGAATAACATCTATTCGGGTGTTAGTAGCACTGGTGGCCGTATATGGTCTTGAAATCCATCAAATGGATGTCAAGACAACTTTCTTAAATGGAGAATTGGAGGAAGAAATTTACATGGAACAACCTGAGGGCTTTGTGGTTCCTGGTAAAGAAAGGAAAATGTGCAAACTTGTTAAGTCACTTTATGGACTTAAACAAGCACCCAAACAATGGCATGCGAAATTTGACCAAACAATGTTGCCAAATGGATTTAAGATTAATGAGTGTGACAAATGTGTTTACATTAAAAATACTCCAAATCATGAAGTCATTGTTTGTTTATATGTTGATGACATGTTGATAATGAGTAGAGATATTACCGATGTAAATGCTACGAAGCGTATGCTGGCTAGAAAATTTGATATGAAAGACTTAGGAGTTGCTGATTTGATCTTAGGCATCAGAATTCATAAAACTCCACAAGGTCTAGCATTATCGCAGTCTCATTATATTGAAAGAGTACTTGACAAGTTTAAGTATTTAAATTTCAATGTTGTAAAGACTCCAATTGATGTAAGTTTTGCACTTCAAGAGAATAAAGGTGAAAGTGACTCACAATTGGACTATGCACGAGTTTTGGGAAGTTTGATGTATATTATGAATTGTACACGACCAGATATAGCATGTCCTATAAGCAAGTTGAGTCGATTCACGAGTAATCCCAATCAAACTCATTGGATGGCAATGAAACGAGTCTTGGGGTATTTAAAACACACCCAATACTATGCTTTACATTATAACAAATATCCCGCCGTGATCGAAGGATATAGTGATGCAAATTAGATCACCGGATCATCTGAAGTTAAATCCACGAGTGGTTATGTTTTCACAATTGGGGGTGGATCAGTGTCTTGGAAATCATTAAAACAGACATGCATTGCCCGCTCTACAATGGAATCTGAATTTATAGCTTTAGACAAGGCCGGTGAAGAAGCTGAATGGCTCTGGAATTTCTTAGAAGATATTCCATTCTGGCCCAAACCTTTGGCTCTTATATGTATACATTGTGACAGTCAAGCAGCAATAGGTAGGGCATGGAGCGTAATGTACAACGGAAAATCTCGTCACATACGATGAAGACACAATACCGTTAGACAACTCCTCTCTAGTGGCGTTATCACGATTGACTATGTAAAGTCAAGAGATAACGTGGCGGATCCGCTTACAAAAGGCTTATCTAGAGAGGGAGTTAGTAGATTATCAATGGGGAATGGGGTTAAGGCCGAGGACAAGTCATCATGGCGGTAACTCTACCTAGCAGACTGGAGATTCCAAGAGCTAGGTTCAAGGAGATCAAACAAAGTTGTGACTGACGGTTCAACGTTGTCAAATAACTCAACCCATTCTCGGATGAAGACAATGTTCAGAAATAAGATAAAACCTTATGGCTTGTTAATGAGTTAATAAAGCATTAAGGTTCTTTAATGATTATCTAAATCTGGCAGTGTATGACCAGATAATGTGGCTATAGGACCACATACTTAGAAATCACCTATGTGAGTGTTAAGTGTAAGACGCTTTAAAGGGGAATGACAGTGAAAGCCCATTCTCTACGCACTCATGAAACCAGGATGTGTTCATGGCTGAAACGAACACAACCATGAGAACCATAAATGGTTGAGGGTTGATTATGTGACTTATGTTGTCTAGGTATACAACAAAGTTCGACGGTTCAAAGATATCAAATCTACCGATTGATCGAGTATATCCGATATAAGTTCACTACGGAAAGTTCAAAGGGAAACCTACTTATCCAGATGCAGTCAATTCTCGCTTGTATATCACACTTGTCCGCGCTTTTATATTATAGCCATTCCCCATTCATGTGGGGGATTGTTGGGTATTGATATTGGTGAATGGGAAATGATTGGAAAGAAAAGTGGGAGTTGTCCCACATCGGTAGTGGAAAGAAAAGTGGGAGTTTCCTCTTGCTTTATAAAATAAGCATTTGTCCCACATCGGTAGTGGAAAGGAAAGTTCTTCTACTTATAAGTAGAATTACTCCTTCTTGTCAGTAAAAGGGTTGAGGGGGCAAGGACCCCTCGCGCCGTCGTCGTCGCTCGCTCGGCTCGGCCGGCCGACTCATTTCGGCTCGGCCGGCCGGCCGGCCCGGCCCGGCCGGATTCGGATTGATTCAGTTGATTCGGATGTGATTTGGATTCAGATTCAGATTTGGTCAAATGATCTGATTGATTGGTAATCTTTTTGGACCAAATTTTCTTTAATTTTTTTTTATTTAATTAAATTAATTAACTTATCCAATCCTACCTGTTAGTGACCCTGACCCGCGACCCGACCGGATCCGCGTGTCTGACCTGCGACCTGGTTTCTTTTCCATATTTAAATTTCCCACCAGTTTTCAGTGGCTGTTCAGAAAGGTTGCAAACCTTCAGAAACAGTACTTCCATGGCTATAAATTTGTGATTCCTCAGAATTTTACTTACGAATTTTCTGAACAATACAAACTTCTTCTTCTTCTGCACAAATAAATTATGTGTGATATGCTGCCGTTGAGTGGTTCGCCGCTACCTAAATTTGGAGTACTACTATTCTGGTAAGATAATCGTTCTATCCTGGGAGAGGATATTCCATCAACCTCGAGTACTGTGAGGGGAATAATTTCCTTAAGGACACACTTTGAACTAAGTGGACTCGATTATATTCTGAAAAATTATTCTTATTTTTCAACACTGATTCTGTTTATTTTCAGTGTTTATTATTTACTGGTTTTTGGAATACAGATTAATAACAAGAAGAGGACAAAAATCTGCAGAATTAATTTGTTAGGTTTTTCCTGGTAGAAACTTATTTATAAATTTTAAGTGTCACAACTGTTCTGAAACTTACCCAACAACTGTGTCTCTTCTCTTTTCTTTTCTATTAATATTATAATAAATATATAACTCATATATATATATATATTTAGATATGGATTTGGGTTGACCCACATAGGTGATCCAAATTCAATTTCCAACAATATGTTAATAACAAGATGTTAACACTCAAAAAGTAATTGAAGTGTTTAGCCGAATTCAGTGACAGCCGAACTGTTCCAGAGCTAAATTTACTTCTAGCTCTCGACTACAAGAACTTCATCGGCTACTAAGGCATCTTAGCCGAGTTGTTAGTTAGAGGTACGACTGGAACTCACTCAGATGAAGATGCTTCAACGACCAAGTCAAAAGGGTTTTCGAACCCCTAGAAGCGGTAACGACCAACAACAGCTGAAAAAAATGGCCATTATCCTAGCAAGATGAGTAGATGGAGAGAAAATCGGCATCACACCCCCCATGGTCGGCCATTGAACTTAGTGGGTTACTTGATGGCTGACATGGGGGGATCACATTGTACAGTTTCCTTTTCTTTTTTATACTATACATATGATCATTCTTTGTATATACGAACACAACCAATCAATCAAACAACTCAAATTTTATCTATCTTTATACTTTTACTTCATTTTTATCCTTTACTTTATTGTACTCAACTTCATTCATATTTCTTACCTCTTAGTTTACTCATACCACCGTCCTAACGCTTTCTGGAGTAGTTGGGGAACCCATTGCTGGAAATTAGAGTTCCGTTTCCAGCCCAAATTGCTTAAGTTAAGGAATCAATTTGTCTCCCGATTTCATCAGTCAATAAGACGGCAGAGAGCATAATTTGGGGAGAGAACAAATTTGGCACGCCCAGTAGGACCATAGGTGAATTAATAGCAAAGTTTGATTCTCCAGGTCAGGATCATTCTTGGCGTATGCGTCTAAGGTCCGGTAAGAAAATGAAACCCGAGTCCAGTCCACATCCTAAACAAAATTCTTCCAGAAGGAACAACGAACCAACATCCTCCTCGGGTATGCCTACATAGGTTGATACACCTGCATTTTCTCCATCAACCCAAGTTGTGGAAGAGTCTAGCAAATCTGAAGGTTCAACCATAATGACCTCGGCTTTTATTAGACAACAGATCGACTTGGGCATCCACGATATTATGTACTAAGTTTCTAAATAGTTGGCTGGCATTGTGAAGTCGATGGTACATAATGAGGTTCAGCAAGTGAGGGAGATGGAAACCAACCGAATGTACCCAGGAGAATGTTCGGCTAATTCTACCATCCCTCTTACGAACGGTGTTGTTCAGCATGAGACTGTGACTCCCGGTGTTGTTCCTCAGCCGCATGTGCATCAATTAGTGCCTACTCAGGTGCAGCCGGTAGCGCACCTAGGAACACAAGCCCAATCGCCTGGCAACTAGCACATTGCGTGGTCATCGTCGAACCTTGGGGGGGGGGGCAAAATGTGCCACTTAATCAAGCGAGTCTGCAGTATGGGCAGACCAACATGGCTCGGAGACCAGTTTATGCTCTAAGACACTTTGGATTGCTGCTCTTTATGTCATACGTTTCCACGAACGACCCTACGATGCAGGCGAACAATGTTGGCCAGCCGAATTGACAGCCGATGGCCCGTGGCTATGACTTAGGTCGGCTATCTGGTGACGCTGTTTACAGTGGAATACCATTCAAGCAGTCATTGTCAGTACCCAATCCATACCATCCAGAAAGCGTATTTTTTTTAAGAATGGCCGACGTCCGAGGAGAAGAGCCATGGAATACTGTTCCACCTTATCCTCAGGCTCCGTTAGTCGTTCCAGGAGCTCAGGTTGCAGGCTTTGGTGGCCATACCCAACAACAGCAATGGGGCATTACCCCACCTGTTGGTAATGGCCAGCAGACCACCTACAACCTTCAAAGCCCTGTCCAACAAAGTGCAGAATGGAGGTCGCCAGTGCAGAACGCCTACCAGCCGAATCTAGTCGAGAATCGGCAGGGGACGTCACAACTAATAAACTCAAAAATTATTGCTAATACTATGCAGATGTACTTCGACATCCAACTGAAACCATTGGACATGCTTGTTTATAAGAAGCCTTACCCTGATTGGGTAGATCGGATAGCACATTTGCCGAGGGGCTTCAAAACACAAAAGTTTGCCATCTTCCCTGGCGATGACGGTAAATCCACTATCGAGCATATCGGTAGATTTACTGCTCAATGCGGCAAGGCTGGCCAGAATGAGTATCACAAGTTGTAGTTATTGCCCCTCTCTCTAACGGGAACAACCTTCGCATGATACTCTTTTTTGGCTCCTAATTCCGTACAGAGCTGGGCTGACATGAAGGGTTGCTTCCATGATAGGTTCTATTGGCCCCAACTTCAGGTTATCGTGACTGATCCAACGAATATCAAGCATCAGGTCAATGAACCGGCTGCCAATTTTATCAAGAGATTCAGAAAGATGGTTGGAAAATACACTGTACACTTCTCCGAGTCTGAGTGTGCCCACATGATAATCAACAACATGCACCTTAAGTTAAAGGAGAAGTTGGTGGGATAATCCTGCTCTGACCTGAGCTAGTTAGCCGAAAAGGCTAGCCAAATAGAGCAGTACGTCCAGGAGAAGGAGCGGAGAAGAGCCAACCTAAATCGAGACTCCCACTTGGTATCCATCATTGAAGCGGATAAGTCCGACTCAGAGTCAGCCGACTGTGTGGCAGACGCAATGGTGGCCAAGATTGTTAAGGGTAAGGTTTACTCTTGCCTAGCCTTGAAAGACATAAAAGGCAAGGAGACGAGTTTATCCGATGACAGAGTCGGTTACTCGTTTGACATCACAAAGGCAGATCAGATCTTTGATCATCTGCTGAAAGATAAGCAGATTCGGTTGCTTGATGGTAATAGGATTCTGCCTGCCGAGGAACTCAAAGATAAGAAGTACTGCAAGTGGCATAATTCATACAGTCACTTTACTTCTAATTGTGTGATCTTCAGAAAGGCGATCCAAAAGGGCATCAAAGAGGGGAGGTTCAAGCTAGCCGACAAGAGTATAACTGAAATGTCCATGAATACCGACACATTTCCCGTGGTACCAATATCTATGGTATATTTTTCTAAGCTCGATGAGTTAAGGGACACCAAAGGGAGACAACCGATGAAAAATATGGGTCCCAAATAAACCTACCGAAGGGGAGAAGGCCATAAGGACCTCTATGTTCAACCCATTAGGCAACCTACATGATATTCGTGATGACAGGCAGCCAACTAGGAGCAGTTTTCATGGCCGCCATAAATACTCGAGGGACGTTGAATGAGAACTTCAGGAATAAACCATGAGGTTCAGAAGGGTCCCTATCAGCGCCAGACATAGGCTTGGGGGAAAGTACGGATGCCAACCAACCGACAGCCGAGCATGCCTTGAATATATGAAGAACCACTCCCTAAAACCAAACAGAGGGCGGTCGAGTTTAACGTAAATGAGGGTGTTTCGTCCTTACGTATCACGACCAGAAATGAGGACCAGACGAGACCCCGAAGAATAATTAAACCAGCTACCAACACAGAAGAGGGGAAGTGGTCTGTCAATCAGGCTCCCGAAAAGAAAGAGGCACCACCGAGAGTCGCATCCAGGACTCAGAAAAGAAGGATGCAACATGCCAAGGCCTTGCGTAAGATGCAACAGACATTACATCTAATTTCCAATACCAAGGCAGCCAAAAATCATGAGATTCCTGAGCCTGCCATAGCCGAGGCTATCGAGCGGGCATTCAGCTCAGTTGCTTCAGAGGCAACGTCGCCTGAAGGAGAGACGTCGGGTCAACCAGAGATGGATGAACAGCCTACGGACAACCCGATGGAGGAACCCTGATAAAAGAACGTGGCCCCAGATGGACCTCTAACCGAGGCAATCCCACAGATCGTGAAGAGGATTCAATTAGAGGATGAAGAAGGGGACTCCATCCTCTAGGAAATAGAAGATATGAGTTTCTGGTCAGCCGAATTGGGTGAAGGAGGGGACTCCATCCTCGATTTATTTAGCCATGACCTGGTTGATGAAATGTGGGAAAACATTGAAATGGTCAGCCTAGTCCCATGTGAATTATGGGCCAGCCACTCCTCGTTGGATAACCTAGAAGGTGATATTTGCGTAGAAGATGCAGAATGGACAACAATAGCCGATACCCCAGACAGGGACACTCTGAGCACCGTATTTGGTGCACCTACAGAAGATATGGTTTAACACCTCAAACCCATTTACGTCAAGGCTTACATTAATAGCAAAATTATTAGTCGGGTGTTTGTCGACAATGGGGTTGTGCTGAATGTGATGCCGCTGCTTACCTTGAAGGATCTTAACAAAACAAAGGAGGATCTCATCCCAACTAACATGAAAATGACTAGATTTATGGGAGAAGCCTCTGAAGCATTAAGGATTCTAGTAGCAGAAATCATTGTGGGTCCCAAGACGGTCAGATCTGCATTCTTTGTGATAGATGGCAAGCCGTCCTATGCCATCCTGTTGGGCAGAGACTGGATTCGCACCAGCCGATGCCTTCCTTCCACCATGCATCAAAAGCTCATTTTCTGAGAAGGAGACAAGATTGAAATCGTCCCAGCCGACGATAACCCATTTCAAGCATGGGTGAAAAACTTGGAGGCTATTTTATATTCACCCTATGTTTCTCTCATAGCTGTTGCAGAGCAGTACGAAAAAGGATCTTAGGAATACTGAAATCTAATCGCACGAGGTTTTGAAATAACGCAATTAGCCAAACCACGACTTACCTTGGAAGAGTTAGAGGATTGAGGAGACCCAAATCATACGTGATTTATGGCATCGGCTAACTACTCTCAATTCCGAAGAAAGGATAGCTGAGGCATCACAAGTAGAGGACTACAACAGAGAACCAACACTGGCAGCCGAGGACATCGAGTTGCCGATGGAACTTGAATCACCCATAAAAAGGGCCATGCCTAGTTTTGAGTCTCAGGATCCCTTGGAAGGTATCAACTTAGGTACTGAGGAAGTCATTCGGCTAATACATATTAGTGGCTTGCTGAAGGAGGAAGATAAACAAAGCATAACGGCTCTTCTACTGTAATATAAGGACTGCTTCACGTGGGATTATCATGAAATGTCTGGGCTGATGCGTACTTTGGTAGAGCATATATTTCCAATTAAGGAGGGTTTCACACCTCACAAACAATCGCCCAGGAGATATGACCCTCAGCTAATGCTTCAAATTAAAGCTGAGATTGAACGACTGCTGAAGGTCGGGTTTATCAGAACGGCTAGGTATGTGGAATGGTTGGCAAACATCGTGCCAGTCAAGAAGAAGAATGGCAAGGTTCAGGTATGTATTGATTACAGGAACCTAAACCTAGCCACTCCCAAAGATGAATATGTCATGTCTATAGTTGATATGCTAGTCGATACGGTAGCCACTAATGGCGTGCTGACATTCATGGATGGATACTCCGACTATAATCAGATAGCAGTAGCCTAGGAGGATATTCACAAGACTTCTTTTAGATGTCCAGGAGCCTTGGGCATTTACGAGTGGATAGTTATGTCGTTCGGTCTGAAGAACGCTAGTGCCACTTATCATAGAGCAATGAACACCATCTTTCATGATTTGATCGGCAAGACTGTAGAGGTCTACATTGATGATGTGGTGGTGAGGTCTAAGGACTTCAAAGATCATTTAGCCGATCTAGAACATGCACTAAAAAGAATGAGGATTCATAATCTAAAAATAAATCCAGTCAAGTGCATGTTCGGGGCATCGACTGGCAACTTCCTGGGTTTCTTGGTACACAAAAAAGGTATTGAGATAGACCATAACAAAGCCTGGGCAGTAATGGAATCGATACCACCCAGGACAAAGAAGGAGTTACAAAGCTTGTTAGGGAAGATCAACTTCCTAAGGAGGTTCATATCTAATTCAGCTGGCAAAATGAAGGCGTTCTCACCTTTGCTTAGGCTTAAAGGGACAGAAAAACTAGTATGGGGTCCAAAACAACAAGAGGCATTCGACCAGATTAAAAAGGCCTTAACAACGCCTCCTGTGCTGGTGACTCCCATGCCAGGGAAACCACTGAAATTGTACATCTCGGTCGTAGAGTTATCTATCGGCTGTCTGTTAGCACATGATGCCGATGATGGAACTGAAAGTGCAGTGTACTACCTTAGCCGAATGCTAAATGAAGTTGAAACTAGATATACCCCTATAGAGAAGCTTTGTTTGTCCTTATTCTATGATTGTACAACTTGAACATTATTTAATGCCACATGTGGTTCACATTTTGTGCAAGATTGACATCGTCCGATACTTATTGAACATACCTGTTTTGCAAGGATGACTAATGAAGTGGGAAATCAAGCTCACTGCATTTTCTCTCGAGTATAAGCCACTCAGGGCCGTCAAAGGCCAGGAGGTAGCTGATTTCTTGGCAGACCACCCTTGTGTAGATGTGGAGGACCAATAAGCCCCCTCTACCACATGTATGAACGTCGTCCCTTGGATACTAAGTTTTGATGGGTTAAGAACCCATAAAGGAGTCGGAGCCAGGATAACGATAGCCGATCCTAGAGATGAAACATGAAGGTTCTCTTATCGGTAAGATTCTGACTTGACAAATAATCAAGCCGAATATGATGCTCTCATCATAGGACTCAAACTCCTAGTCTCTATGAAAGAAAAATACATCAAGATTCGCAGAGACTCTTAGTTGGTTATCAAGCAGGTGGTCGGGGAATATGACTGCAAGGATCCGAATTTGTTGGCCCGTTACGAAATGGCTAGCAGGTTACTTAGTAGGTTCGCATAATCAACATTAAGCCATGTTCCCAGAGACATGAATGTTGAGGCTAACGATTTAGCGCAAGAAGCTTCTGGCTTTAGAAGTCTCTACTCACTTTAGAGTATGAAGACGAGATCGACTCGTGAAAGCAGGTGTTAATCGGCTGCTTAAAAGATCCCTCCACATGCAAAGACCTTAAGGTTAAGAGGAGAACTTGAAGTATGTGCTCATTGATAATGATCTTTACAAAAGGAGCGTAAATGGAGTGCTACTCAAGTGCATTGATAAGGCAGAAGCCTTAAGAGTCATGGAAGAGGTTCATAAAGGAATCTGTGGATCGCATCAAGCCGGGCCAATAATGAAGTGGTTGATCTATCGCCGTGGCTATTATAGGCCTACCATCACGGCCGATTGCTTTCAATATGCAAAAGGTTGCGAAGAGTGTCAGAGACATGGACCAATCCAATGGGTACCGACCGAGTTGTTGCACCCGATCGTGAAGCCATGGCCTTTCAGATGTTAAGCTATAGACCTCATCGGCAAGATTCACCCACAATCGGCCAAGGGCCATAATTTCATTATCGTGGCTACCGATTACTTCAGTAAATGGGTGGAGGCACAACCGATGAAAAGGGTTCATCAGATAGATGTCATTCAGTTTATCCAACACTAGATTATATATAGATATGGTATCCCTGAGATGATTACAACTGATCAAGAGACGATGTTCACTGGTTCTAAAGTGACAGCCTTTGCTAAGAAATTTGGGAACAAAATGATCACATCCTCGCCTTATTATGCACAGGCGAATGGGCAAGCTGAGGCATCCAACAAACTTATTGTGGACATAATTAGTAAGAACGTGGAGGATAAACCAGGAATGTGGCATCTCACTCTGGATGAAGCCGTTTGGGCGTTCAGGAATTTTAAATTTACAGCTACCGGGACAATACCTTATCGGCTAACTTATGGCCAGATGCAGTGTTGCCGTTGGAAATTAATGTCAAATCCTTACGGGTGGCCAAGCAGAACTCTCTAAGTTTAGAGGAGTATCAACAGACCATGCTAATGGAGTTAGACCGGCTAGATGAAGATCGACTGATGGCCCTAGAGAAAATACAAAGCCGGTAAACGTAAAATGGCTAAAGCATACAACAAACATGTTAAGCCTAAGAGGTTTGCCCAAGGAGACTTAGTTTGGAAAATTGTTTTGCCGATTGGAATGAAAGATCGTAAATTCGGCAAATGGTCACCAAATTGGGAAGGACCTTTCGTAGTAAGCCAACGGATCGTCGGCAACGCATATCGACTAATAAACATGCATGACAAATAAATGGACAGGAATGTAAATGACAAATATCTAAAAAAGTACTATCCTTCGATTTGGGGCATGCATGAATAAATGAAAGCCACAGACCGGCTGCCTGGTCGCACAAATAAGCTAATTCCCTCTGACGGGAGATGTATGTCTAAATGACAGCCACAGACCGACTGCCCGATCACAAAATACAGAGAAAGCCATTTCTTTCACACACTTGTGTCGTAAGGTTAGCCGCACTACTCAGGCGAAGAAACGCCATACCAAGTGGTCAAAGATAATGGCCCATCAAATCTGCGAGATTTATTCTAAATTTGCTCAAGGATGCTGAAGTTAAAGGATGGGATATGGATTCCCACATCCAAGTAAACCAAGCATAAACCCGGTGTTACAACGGAAATCAAATTCCGATAGTGCGACGACATCAAAAGAACCCATGCACCTTCATTATGCTTCTGTGACCAACTTCACTTGGTCCAACCAACCCGAATAATGAGTGACCTTAGTCGGCCAAGTACGAAGGTTAGCTGAACAACGACCGCCGGTGAACCAGTCATAAGTAGAAAGAAAGTCATGGTTTATCGGGCTGAGGTACTGAAACAAGAGAGAATCACCTTGTTTCGGTCCACCATACGGAGTCAGAACAAGTTGTTCATCAACAAAGGCCAAGGCAGGGGTCAGGTCACTATCGGCTAGAATGATTTTTCCTGTTCTTCGAGATAAAAAAGATGGAGCCATGGTTTCCGACCAAGAAAAGGGCAAAAGGTTAGGTGAAAAACCTATGCGGGATACCTTTCTTTAAATAACCTTCAGAGGCGCGGCTGAGACTAATTTATTATTTTCAAAAGCAGGGCCAAAAATCATCCGAGCCAATTCATGGTAATGGAGACGCCTCAATTAAAGGGGAAACACGTTTCAAGAAGTGATCATCATTGCATGCACTGGAGACGAGACGATTGAAGTGACATGCGCGGCTATTAGACTGAAACGACGACTACTTTCAGATACATCAACTCAACAGTCACACTCGAATTAATGTAGGGGGCAATTGTTAACACTGAAAAAATAATTTAAGTGTTTAGCCGAATTCAGTGAGAGCCGAACTGTTCCAGAGCTGAATTTACTCCTAGCACTCGACTACAAGAACTTCATCGGCTACTAAGGCATCTTAGTCGAGTTGTTAGTTAGAGGTACGACTGGGACCTACTCAGATGCAGACACCTCAACGATCAAGTCAAAAGGGTTTCCGGACCCCTAGAAGCGGTAACGGCCAACAACAACTAAAAAAAGGGTCATTATCCAAGCAAGAGGAAGTAGAGGGCGAGAAAATTGGCACCACATCCCTCATGGTCGGCAATTGAACTTAGAGGGTTACTTGATGGCTGACATGTGGGGGGGGGGGGGGATCACGTTGTACAGTTTCTTTTTCCTTTTTGTACTATAAATAGGATCATTCTCTGTATATACGAACACAACCAATCAATCAAATAACTCAAATTTTATCTATCTTTATCATTTTACTTCATTTTTATCCTTTACTTTACTAAACTCAATTGCATTCATGTTTCTTACCTCTTAGTTTACTCATACCACCGTCCTAATGCTTTCTGGAGTAGTTGGGGAACCCATTGCTGGAAATTAGAGCTCCGTTTCCAGCCCAAATCGCTTAAGTTAAGGAATCAATTTGTCTCCCGATTTTATCAGCCGATAAGACGGTAGAGAGCAGAATTCGGGGCGAGAACACAAGATGAGATTTTTTCAACACGTAAATCCAATGGATTGCAGTCTCTACAATTGTTTGCGCATTCCACAAATTCATCTTTGCACCGTTAAATAATTATCATGTTGCATATTCTAAAAGTTGTTTATTACAGCAAAAATGAATAAAACTATCCGATTGAACGGAATATTATTGCACATTTGTACTTATAAAGATAATTGAGATTAGAATTTATACTAGAACTAGTCTAGAATAGCCTTCGTCTTGAGACTGTGACTCACATTTAGTGATGGTATTTTAGTCACCATCTCGTTGAGATATAAGACAAAAATTTCACTCCTAATTAGTCATCCAGTTTTCTTAATGTTGGCTACACTTTCGTTTCATACTCATTAGTGTTTGCCTATTTGGAATTCACTGATAGGATTAATCTGAATTTAGAGGCTGAGGTAGAAGCCGACTAGCCAATATACGGATAGTACAAAAACAATAACATACCTAGTATAATCTCATAAGTGAGGTTTGGGGAGGATATAGTGTACGCAGACCTTACCCTTATCTTTGGAGGTAGAGGGATTGTTTATGATAGACCCTAGGCTCATGATAAAGCAAAAACAAAGCAAATCAAAAAGAAAAAAAGAACAGTAACTACATCAAAATATTATGCTAAGCAAATAGCAAAAGAAAGTAGATAGTACCAGAAATCAAAAGATAAAAAACTACATGAGAAATACTACGTTAAGGAAAGAAAAGAGACAATGTTCTACTACCTATTAAAATTCTACCCTAATTAGCGTACTCCACAACTTTCTATCTAAGGTCATGTCCTAGGTAATCTGTAACTGCACCATATCTTGTCTAATCACCTCTCCCCAATACTTCTTCAGTCTACCTCTACCTCTCCTGAATCCATCCATGGCCAACCTCTCACACCTCCGCGCTGGGACATCCGTACATCTGCTCTTCACATGTCCGAACCATCTAAGTCTTGCTTGCCGCATCTTGTCTTCCATTGAGGCCACTCCCACCTTTTCCTGGATATCTTCATTTATAATCTTTTCTCTCGCGCACACATACATTGCATCATCCTCATTTTCGCAACTTTCATCTTCTGAATGTTAGAGTTCTTGTCTGGCCAACATTCTGCCCCACATAACATAGTTGGTCTAACCACTACTATGTAGAACTTACCTTTGAGTTTTGGTGACACCTTCTTATCACACAAGACTCTAGATGCGAGCTTCCATTTCATCCACCCCGCACTAATACGATGTGTGACATATGCATCAATCTCTCCATTTCTTGGATAATACACCCAAGATACTTGAAACTTCCTTTTTTTGGATGACATGAGTATCAAGTCTCACTTCCACATCAGTCTCATGCGTCATGTCACTGAACTTACACTTTAAGTGTGTTGTCTTTGTGTTGCTCAACCTGAACCCTTTAGACTCTAGGGTCTATTTTCAAACCTCCAGGTCAATGTTAACTCCCTCGCGAGTCTCGTCGATAAGCACTATGTTATCCGTGAATGACATACACCATGGTACATCTCCTTGGATATGTCGCTTCAAAATATCCATCACTACGGAAAATAAAACGGACTAAGAGCTGATCCTTGGTGCAATCCCATCACAATTGAGATGTGCTCTGAATCACCTCTCAATGTCTGCACCCCGGTCTTGGCTCCATTATGCATGTCCTTGATCGCCCTAGTATACACCACAGGTACCCCTCTAGCCTTCAAGCACCTCAATAGAACCTCCCTGAGGACTTTGTCGTAAGCCTTTTCTAGTTCGATAGAACACCATATGAAAGTCTTTCTTCCTCTCCTTGTACCGCTCCACCAACCTCCGCACTAGATTCATGGCTTCACATGTTATATTTAGAACTCATTTATTAGCATACTAGTTACATGAGGCCTGTACTAAGCCCGAACCCGAACTCAATATAAAGTATTTTTTATTCAATAAATATAATATGCGTCATTTTTTTACCACATAATTTATTTAATGTAATTGCAAGTTAATCATTTCTTACGGATAAGTTTTTTTAATTATTAAAGTTTCTTCGTCATATTTTCATCTTCTAGAATCATCTAAATAACACGATAAACTTTTTTATAACCTTAGTTTAGAGTTTGTACACAAAGTAACCTAATAAACGTATAAGGACATTAATAAATAATAATTCAAGTATATTAATAAAGTGAAAAAATATTTAAATTATTACCTAAAAATAATTCTAGAACGGATCTAAGCACATATGAGCTCACTAAAGAAGTAAGATTTTGGAAGTTTAAAACAAATAGAGAGAAAAAAATTTGAGAGAGAAAGTATGACGTGGGACATATTTAAGTGTAGAGTAAGACCTAGTAAATTCTTCACTTGAAAAAAAGATTGGCTCCAACGTTGTCTAAATTTCTAAATTTTACCAAAATTGAAACAAATAATTCCTTGATTATTTTCATTAATGAAAAGGTTTATATACAATTTACAATCTCCAAATATGGTAAATAATATTCCTACTATACAACTAATTTCCTAATTATACTTGTACAAGAATACTACAATTATGATAAAAGTGTACAATAAATATGGTAAGAAGAAAGGATGGAAACCGAGAGTTGGTATACATGGTATACACGGCTGGATAGTGTACACCCAATGTGTATATTTATCACACCCCCGCAGTTATAGCGGGCGGTCTTCGTACGCTGAGACTGTCCCTAAAATCTTCAAATAGAACCGAGGGAAGACCCTTCGTAAAGATGTCTGCAATTTGATACCTGGAAGGGACATGGCAGACGCGTACTTGTCCATGAGCTACCTTTTCGCGAACAAAGTGGATATCCATCTCTATATGTTTAGTGCGCTGATGTTGAACCGGATTACCAGAAAGATAGACGACACTAATATTATCACAATAAACTAAGGTAGCTTTCTGAATTGGACAATGAAGCGCCAAAAGAAGATTACGTAACCAACATATTTAGATACCACATTGGCTGCCTCTCGATACTCGGCCTCTACACTGGAGCGTGATAATGTAGACTAGCGCTTTGCAGACCATGAGACCAAGTTATCACCAAGAAACACATAATAGCCAGACGTGGAGCGTCTGGTATCTGGACAACCACCCCAATCAACATCCGTATACGAGACAAGTGTGGATGTCGATGATGGATATAAATTAAGCCAAAGTCAAGTGTTCCCTGTATGTATCGAATAATGCGTTTGACCATATTCATGTGCTCAACCCTGGGATCATGCATAAAGAAACACACATGTTGTACGACATACGTAATATATGGTCTCGTGAAGGTAAGATATTAAAGAGCCCCTGCAAAACTGCGATAGTGGGATGGATCCTCGTAAGGCGAGCCAGTCGGAACACTTAGATTAGGTTTAGTATCAACTGGAGTGGATGTGGACTTGCACGAGGACATACCAGCTCGCTCAATGATCTAACCTGCATGACGAGTGACAACAATCCCCAAAAAATAACCCAAGGGCCCCAAGTCTTTCATAGCAAACTCAGAACTGAGTAGGGTCATGATAGACTTGCGTAAATCATCAGAAGAGGCTGTCAAAATAATTTCATCCACATACAAGAGAATATATACCAAGGAAGTACCACGACGATATATGAAAAGAGAATTATCAGACATGCTGTGAGAAAACCCAATAGTAGATACATAGTCTGCAAATTGCTTATACCAGGCATGTGGGGCCTGCTTAAGCCCATATAAGGACTTCTTCAACAAACAGACATGATGTGGATATTTGGGGTCTCAAAAACCCAAGGACTGATGCATGTAAACTGTTTCCTTAAGATCACCATGTAAGAAAGCATTCTTCACATCGAGCTGATGAATGGGCCATGCTTTTGAAAGTGTGCCAAGCTGAGAACAATGCGAATGGTAGCCGGTTTGACCACCAGACTAAATGTCTCACCACAATCCACACCAACCTGCTGAGTCTTACCATCACCTACAAGACGAGCCTTATGTTGCACAAAAGAACCATCAGAATTATCTTTATGAGTAAAAATCCACATAGACCGAATAATATTAACACTAGAAGGACGGGGCACCAACTCCCATGTCTTACTTGCAATAAGAACATCATATTCGTCGTGCATAGCCAATTTCCAATTCGGGTCATGTAAGGCAGACACTGGGTTACAAGGGAGAGGGGATTTAGAGATATTAAAATTTAAATTAAAATGTCTTTTTAGTTTAAAAATACCCCCATTGACTACGAGAGATCGGTCTGTGACTTGGGGGAGAATTGGGTGGATTTTGGGAAGAACTCGAATGAGGGACGGCCGGCCAAATAGTGCTGGTCTCTGCCCAATACGGAAGCGTAAACCGAATTTGGACCGAGAGCGAGAGCAGGGGGAAAAATTGGGGAAACTTCGGCCCGATTCTTTGGACCCGTGACTAGAGACAAGATCTTGGAGGTCCAAAGAGGCGATGGGCCATTGATGGATTTTCGATGCGGGACAAGTCCGATAAATGGTAGATAATATACGGGGAGACATCGTCATTTAAAAAGTTATACGAACTAGGCCCAAAACTACTTACTTTTGCAAACAAAAATTGGGTTTCATAAAAAATAACATAGCGACTAATGATGATTTTATTAGATGATAAATCAAAACACTTGTAACCACGATGATTAGATGGGTAACCCAAAAACACACAAAGGGTAGAACATGCTTGAAGTTTGTTAATTGTAGTTGACGGAAATAGTGGATAACATAAGCATCCAAAGACCCTAAGATGTGAATACGAAGGAGTTATTATATAAGATTTGAAGAGGGGAGAAATATGCCAAACCTTTGGTAGAAAGTATGTTAAGAAGGTAAGTAGACATTTGTAGAGCATGATGCCAAAAAAGAAGGGGGTATAGAAGCATGGACCAATAAAATTCGGACAATATTATTAATGATATCTATTTTTCGTTCGGCTTTCCCATTTTGTAAGGAAGTATGAGGGCAAGAGAAACAAAAAACTATGCTATTAGTGTCAAACAAATCCCGAAACAACCCATTATCATATTTTTTGCCATTATCACATTGAATATTTTTTATTTTCCGGTCGAATTGGATACGAATGAATGCTATAAATTTTAAGAATGTGGAAAAAACTTGGAATTTTTTCGCTAACGGAAAAGACCATAAAAAATTAGAATAATCATCCAAAAATAGAACATAATAACGATGGCCCACAGAACTTAAAACGGGAGATGTCCATAAATCGCTATGAATAATATCAAATGACATTAAAGTACGAGAAGTAGAGGCTACAAATGGTAATCTAACATATTTTCCTAAAGGACATAATTGACAAATCGGAGTTCTCCGCGTACCCTTACAGGAAATAAAATTATTTTTATGCAAGGAAGAAACAATGGATGACCCAAACGTGCATGCCACAAGGAAGTAGCTAGAGCTGCAAAAGTAGATGGCAAGGCTTGACGCGAGGGACTGGATGTGGGCGTGATAGGATAAAGATCTCCCCTACTATCACATCTCATGAGAGGTATCTCCCTCTTGAAATCCTTCATAGAAAATCCAAAAGGATCAAAATCAGCAGAAACTCAATCATCAGTGGTGAATTTACGGACAACCACCAATTTTTTAATTAAGTTAGGGGCATGAAGGGCATTTTTTAAGACAAGAGGTGGATGGGGGGGGGGAGACAATTTTATGACAGTAACCACGAATTAGAATTGAGTTGTCATTACCTATAATTATGCCACGATTATTGCTCAAATTAGAATAAGACGAGAGAGTACCTTGGTCGGACGTCATGTGAGAAGTGGCGCCGGTGTCCATGTACCAATTTGCATCTGGAGGATTCAATCCAAGTGTATGCATTGCGGCTTCAATGTCGATCGGAGTGGGGCCCACATCATGATGGGCTTGTGGAGGCCGAGGCCCAAGCACACCTGCTTGTTGCCCCGACCCAACGTTGTTGCGGAAGCCACTGGACCATGTCGAATTGGGCCAAAAATATTGTTGGGAAGCCCACTGTCCAAGGGTTGGTGAAGCAGGAAAATAGGGGTTGTTGGGCCCCTGTCCACCGGCCCAGGCCTACTAGGGGGCCCATGGTTGGGACCAGTTGGCTTGCGGCCCACTGGCACTAATCTGGCCACCCCCACCACCACCAGAACCACCACGATTGCCACCGCGAATTTTGCCATTATTTTTCTGATTTGTCTTTCCTCCACCGTGAGCACATTTTTGGCCCGAATTATCAACACAACCCTCAAAATTAGCTGAAGATGTTATCATGACCACGGGACTAGCGCCGGTAGCCGCCTTTTTGGCCAAACTGGCATCTTCTAATGTGAGCATCGAGCGGGCATGATAAAAAGGCGGAAGTGGATTACTTTGACGGAGGAGAGTCCCCATTAGGGGTGAGCGGGTCCGGGTACCCTAACTTTTTTGAGCTACCCGGACCCTACCCAGTAGAATATCAGTTCCTAAATTTACTACCCGGAACCTATCCGGACCTTGCAATTCCGGGTAGGTTCCCTAGTACCTTGTAAAGTTTTTCTCCAATGTGCAGAAAAACTTAACAGTTACACCTTATGAAGAAGTTGACATTCAAAAGAAAAGTATCATACATATTCAAACTTCCAAATACAGTTTTTCAACTTCAATTAATTACTACTTTTTCTCAAACATCACTCAATTCATGTCCAAACAACTACAAAAAGAAATGAACTCACTGAAAGGAAAAAGAGGAACTTACATGTTAAAGAAACCCTGACACTTCACATCCTACAGAACAAAAAAATCAAATAAATTGCACATCAATTTCAATAATGCAAAACACAAATTCATGATTTCAAAGTACATAAATACATTGAAGATTCATTTTTACCATGAAGAAAGAGTTAGGAGATTGAACCAAACGCTTGAGTTTGTGCTTTCTCTTCTCATGCTCGACTGAAGGGTTCAACAAGTCGACGTCATTTGGAAGAACCTTCAAAATCCAATCATAACAGATAATGTTAAAGGAAAATCTGATATTAATTTGAATAGCAAAGAATGAAAATTCAACTTGAATATACATTAGAATGAAAATTTTAGTTAGTTTTCTGGAGTGAGGAACAGTGACAACAAGAGATGAGAGGTTTAAAAGGGTGTGGGTAATGGAAAATGGCGTAAAGAAAAATGGCATAATGGAAAATGGCGTGGGCTTCTGGAGGTGGAGCGGCAGCAGTGCAAACAACAAAATGGCATAATGGATGGAAAATGCCAAAATGGCTAGGGCTTCTGCCCTTTTGCTTTGTTTAAAGCTTAGTGAGTTGGGTTGGGTGACTGGGTCGACAAGACTCGGCCAAAAAAATAAAGAAATGCCCAAAGCCCAAACCTAATAATTTAAAAGGGGTGTGGGTTCATAGGTTTCGGGTATCGGTTCCGGGTCCGGGTACCCTGTCGCTATTTACCAGAACCGAAACCGGACCCGACATTGATCGGTTCCTAATTTTGCTACCCGAAACCTACCCGTTATTATAATATATCTACACGGAACCTACCCGTTAGTGTCGGTTCCGATCGGGTATCTGGGTACCTTGTAACCGTGCTCACCCCTAGTCCCCATGCCATTATAGGCCTCAGATAGGCCTGCAATCATTTGTAGAACAAGAAGATTATTGGTAACGGGCGCTCCAACGTTACGGAGTTGGTCTGCCAATTCCTTGAGCCGTTTACAATAAGCTGAAACATTCGGAAAATCTTTCATGCTGACTTGGAAAAATTCCTACTCAAGGGTGACAACGCGAGAATGTTGGTTATCTTGAAATCTATCACACAATCTATTCCATGTAGCCATAGCCGTAGTGTCCGACTCAATAATCATTTGTAAAAGGTCGATAGAAATAGTGGAATAAATCTACTGAAAGACGGTAGCATCAAGAGTAATTCATAACTGAGGATCCCCCGCGGGAGTAGGGGTAGCGAGAGGAATTATGTGATGGAGAACTTGATGTGAGATGACGTGAATTTTGAACAACTCTGCCCACGTCGCGTATTGGACGTTTTCTATCTCAAGAACAATAGGGATGTTATTCTTGATATTAGAAACAGTAAGGGCAGGATGAAAGTTGTTCTTTGACATCGACATAACAAACGAACAAAGGGGTTGGAAAGAAAATTTGGGAAGAAAAGAGGTAAAATTAGGATGCAATCCGAGAGGGGCACGGATTTCGATGCAAGCTCGGGCGAGAAGGGACGGTGGAACCGAGACTAAATTATGGAGAGGTATACCATCTATACCCAAAGTGTATATTTATCAAAAATGTATGAGAAAAAAATAATCTAAAATATTCCCTCCGATCTATATTATATGGTGTTTTTAGCTTGAGCAAACCTCTTAAGAAATTCACTCACCCCTAAAAAGCAAGAGATATTTTTACTAAATTACTCATAATTAAATAATATCCATTTAATAAAATTTCTTGATTATGTAAAAGTTCACTTATTAAAAAAAAATTCTTTATTATGTAATAAATTATTTGTTTTAGATAATATAAGAATTAAAAACATGTACCGGAGAAAGAAATTTAATATAGGGCCAATTACAAATGCCCATGATAGAGGTATTTCAGAAAACAATGATGGCAGCAAAACCAATTGTAACAACAACCATGTGTAATTCACCAAAGAATTGAAATTAGTCACAATATTCCAATTTAATCCCTGTGAGGACGACAAAAAGTGGAGATCCTCTCTTATATTAAGTAATGAAGTCGTCATTCTTATTGAGAATTGAAGCTCTCAACAATGAAGACTTGAAGATTCATCATGAATAAATAGCATAAAGAGAAATGAGCAGTTGTGATTTTGGGGAAATGAAAAATTACTTCATTTCTTTGCTATCTTCAGTTTATATACATGATTACAATTGAAAAGAAGAATTTAGAAAATATCTAATCTAAACTATAACCGATTAACTAACTACAACAATAATATTACACAACTGCCACTGTGTAATAACTAACTAACTAACTGTAGCCTAACTAACAATTTAATTATAATTATACAGTCTTAACACCCCCCCCTCAAGTTGGAGGGGAGAAACTCACTGCCAACTTGTGTAAAATTGTAGTATGCTTAATTTGTGACAATGATTTAGTTAGAACATCAGCTAATTGATCATCTGTGGAGATATGGTGAAGGGTGATGAGACCCTCTTGAAGCTTGTCTCTCACAAAATGATAATCCACTTCTATGTGTTTTGTCCTCTTATGAAATATTAGATTCTTCAATATGTATTGTTGCCTGACTGTGACAAAACACATATATTGGTAGTTTGCAGATCACATCAAGTTCATTTAACAATCTTTCTATCCAAACCAACTCCCCCCACCACCTTTCCAATGGCTCTGTACTCTGATGCTGCTGAGGATAAGGAAATGATGGTTTGTTTCTTGGACTTCCAGTTGATTGGATTGTTCCCCATGAGCACAACATAACCACTTACTGATCTTCTAGAGTCAGGACATGCAATCTAGTCTGAGTCACAGTACCCAGTGATGGTACAGTCTGGATCTTTAGACAAGAAGATGACCAAGGTAGGATTACCCTTCAAATACCTCAGCACATGGAAGAACGCTTTAAGATGAGGTTCCCTTGGTGCTTGAAAGAACTGACTCAAATGTTGCACACTAAATGCAATGTCTATCCTTGTGTTGGTCAAAAAAATTAAGCTTCCCCACAAGTATCCTGTAGTAAGTAGGGTTACTTAACAACCTCCCCTCATTTGCTCTGAGTTTGATTACATGATCAAGAGGTGATGTTGTCACTTTGCAGCTTGAGCAATCAAACTCCTTGATCAGATCTGTGGTGAACTTCTTCTGGCACACCATTACACCATCATCTTTGTAGAATATTTCAAGTCCTAAGAAATAGTGAAGTTTTCCTAAGTCTTTGATCCTGAATTGATCTTGAAGAAAATATTTCAAAGATGTGATTTCATTTTGATCAGTTCCAGTCTATAGTACATCATTAACATACACTGCAACAATAACTGTTGAGCAACCATCCTTCTTATAGAATAAATAATAGTCACTGTTTGAATGAGAATACCCTCTTGAACATAGTGCTTGTGCCAATTTGTCATACCATTGTCTGTTGGCCCGTTTCAGCCAATACAGTGACTTTTTCAACTTGCAAACCAAGCCTGTAGTATTCACCATGAGGCCTTTTGGAATGTCCATGTAGAGTTCCTCATGTAAATCACCATGGAGGAAAGCATTGTTGGCATTGAATTGGTAGAGTCCCATCATTTCTTGACAGCTAGGCTAATCAATGTTCTGAAAGTATTCATTTTGACTATTGGTGATTTTTTTTTATTATAGTCTATCCCAGCTTGTTGTGTGTATCCTTTCACAACAAGTCTGACTTTGTAACTCTCCTATGTGCCATCAGCCTTATGTTTTATCTTGTATACCCACTTGTATCCTATGACCTTCTTATCTGCAGGTAACTTCACTAAATCTCAATTTTTTTTAGCATATAAAGCCTCAAATTCCAAGGTCATTGCTGCTTGCCAAGCATAATTCATGACTATCTCCTCAAATGAGGTTGGTTTACTGTCATGAGAAATATGTTTAACCAACTGCTGACTATCTAAACTAAGACTTGTCAGGGATATATGATGATCAATGGCTGAGTTGTTATTGTGCTGGGTTGATTCATTTGGGACATGTGGTGCTACATATTGTAGTTTTAGAAGGGAATAATTGTATTCTCTCAGAAGATTAGATATGGTGTGGGTTATATTAGTTCTCCTAGGTGCAAGAACTTGAGGAGTGTTAGGTTGTTCTTGGTGAACATGTGGTTGTTGAGAAGGTACTGGTAGAATAGGTGATTGGTTTGCATAACTAGATAGATGCTTAGTATTGATTGGTGTAGGATCAAGTGATGGGATGTCTTGTGTCTTAGGTGTGTTAGATATATGTGCTATGTTATCAACAAAGATAGTGGTGTTGGTGACATTTTCAGTGGTGCTATTAGACAATCCATAACTCATGTCAAAATCACTAAGTGTAGAATTCAACTTACTTGAATTAGCATGTTGTATCTTCAAAACAGAACTAAAACTGGAATCAGGAAATAAAATGACAAAAGGAAAAATATTCTCATAAAATGACACATCTCTAGAAATATGGATTCTTTTTGTACAGGTCTAGCACCTTGTAGCTTTTTGTGTTGAATGGATATCCAACAAATATGTGAGGTGTTGTTCTTGGTTCAAACTTATCCATATGGGTTTTCAAGGTATTAGGAAAACACAGACAACCAAAAGATCTGAGGTGAGAATATGTGGGCTATTTTTGGTACAAAATTTCAAAAGGACTCTTATTGTGAAGTACTTCAGTAGGGAGCCTATTTATCAGGTATGCAGCTGTCAAGATGCATTATCCCCAATACTTGATAGAAATTTTGGATTGATACAAAAGAGCCCTTGTAGTTTCAAGGAGGTGTTTGTATTTTCTCTCCACCACACTATTTTATTGTGGTGTGTATGAACATGTTTTCTGATGTATAATGCTTTTTTCTTGAAAAAAGTTTGTGGTTTCAGTATTGGTGAATTCGCACCCATTTTCAGTTCTGATAGGTTTAATACTAACTTTGAATTGGTTTTCTATAAGGCTGACAAAAGCTTTCAAGGTTTGTAAAGTGCTGCTTTTACAATTCAACAGCTGAGTCCATGTTCACCTACTAAAATTATCTACTATGGTGAGGAAATATTTGTGATTATCAGGTGTAGGCACATGGTAAGGTCCTCACAAATCAAGATGAAGTAAATAAAAAAATTTGATTGTTGATGTAGAAGTCTTTAGTGGAAATGGTAGTCTTACCTGCCTGGCCATAGGGCATACAATACACATGAAAGGCTGTTTGGATGAGAATTTGGCTGGTATAGTTGAGATTTTCATCATTTTCACAAATGGCACATGGCCTAGCCTGTTGTGCCATAGATGGTCAACACTATTTTCATGAGACATGTATGATATGAGTGACTTAGCATGAATATCTTTTGAACAAGCTCTTTTATTTATTGAATGAATGGAATTTATAAATTGTTCAAATAACATGTGTAGAACCTGACTGTTACAACTAGATAGTTGAGGTAAAAATGATGAATTACATGAACCAACAAAAGTAGGAATGGAAGATCTTGCACAATTATGACATTTTGAGCAAAGAAAATAGAGTCCATTGCTTGCTTTAACAATCTCTAGAGGGCTATTCAGTGAAGGGCCCTGCATAAGAAAGGAGAAACTGTTGAAACTTGCAATGCCTCCAATTTGTAAAGTAAGACAATGAACATAAATAAGGTTGAACTTAAAACTAGGAACAAATAACACGTTGCATAAAGTCAGTGTTGAAGTCAAGCATGCATCACCAACCTCTGTCACTCTCACCATATATTCATTTGGCAATGTGACTAGGAAAGGGTGTGGTAAAGGTCTAGCATTTTCTAAAAGAGATTTATTGTAGGTCATGTGATGTGTAGCCCCAGAGTCTATAATCCATGATTTAACAATTTAACACAATTAAATGATAGATTACCTATCTCAGTTATTGAAGAGTAACATGCTAGAATACCTGCATTTTCTTTAGCTGAATTTCCAGTTGAATCTCCTCCTTAAATTTGAATGTGTTCCAACAGTTTGAGTCACTGATCATATTGTTGTTTTGTCAATCCATGAGTTTGCTTGTCATAGTCCTGGCTACTACTGCCCTTATAATTCTTTCCTGCATTATTGTTCTGATATCCTTTTCTCAACAAATCTTCATTTGATCCATATATATTTGCTACTGAGCCAGAATTCTTCCCTTTTGTGAGAACTCGTGTAACTTGTAGCATTTATCCTTTGTTTGCCCAGGTTTTTTGCATTATTCACAAAATAAATTGAACTTGTTTGGTGGTCTATTTCCCCCCAGAGTTTCTATGTGGATTGTAGTTTGTCCTAAAATGGGTACTTGTGCTGGCAGCATTGACATGAAGTGATGTAGAATATAAACTAAGTTGATTGTGAGGTATAACCTCCCTTTGTTTCTCTTTTTGAGATAATATAGAGAATGATTGTGCCATGGTAGGCAGTGAGTTCATCATAAGGATGCTACCTCTGATCATTGTGTATACTTCATTGAGCCCCATTAGAAATTGAATAAGCCTTCTATCTTGCTCAGCCTTATGCATCTTTATTTTTCCTCCACAATTACACAAGTATGTACATTGTGAGATTAAGTCTAATGTGCCTAGTTCTTCCCTGTGTCAGTTCATTAATCTCTCGTTGGAGTTAGTACAATTTGGCTCCATTAGCCTGCTCATATCTGTCCTCCAACTCCTCCCACAATTCTCTTGCATTGCTAACATAGTGTAAACTATCTCCCAGATCCTTTGATAGAGAATTCAAAATTCACGAAGTGACCATATCGTCACATCTTTTCCACTGAGTGAAATTAGCTGATTTTGGACTAGGGTTATTAATTTTTCCATTAATGAATCCTAACTTGATTTTCACAGAAAGTGCCCTGAGCACTCCTCATCTCCATGACCTGTAACCAGTATCATTAAACATCACTGGTATTATCGAAGAATCAACATTCTCAGGCAGATATGCATTAGTTGAGTCTATAATCTCCTGATTTTGATTGGTTTGACTTAGGGTTTCCTTATTTGGATCTGGATTTGGTGCCATAAATTCGGTGTCTACAACTCAAAATTATGTGTAAAGTTGTCAATTCAAAACAACAATTGCGAACTACAAGGAAATCGTACAACTATGAACTGCGAAGAACCCTAACTCAAAATTAGGTGAACAATTTTGTTTTGAGAGCTAATTGAGGTACGCTAGATCGAAGAACAATTGCAATACATATTAAACAGTTATGAAAAACAAATTGAAGAACAAAATCAGCAATTTTGGAAGGACGAAAACAATCACGATTTCCGACTTGAAGAACAATTGCGATTGTTAATGATCGAGTGTGATATCATAAGAAATGAATGCGAAAATACGAGCACGTGACTATGATACCATATTGAGAATTGAAGCTCAACTCAGTCTTAACAGTTCTAAAGTTCAGAACTCATAAAATTTAAATTAAGGCTTCCCCTCTATCTAAATTTGCACGGTAAAAAATTTGAAAGAATACATTTTTTTTATCGAAGAGATGGTTCGAGTCCTCTAATTAAGAAACAAAAAAACTGTATCATTCTACCATATTCTTGATATTATTTACTACTACTCATTAATGAAGGAAATGACACCTACAACCACTCAACCATGTATGTGTAAATTAGATAAGATAAAGATACAATTTCTAGGTAAAACGGTCTTTTTCGTCTGCCAAATTATAGTTGAAGAATTACTCAGAATTTATGTGGGCAGAAAGATGCACATATATATAGTAAGAACCTACGAATCACAAACTTCAAACTCAACATATCTTAACTTTTTGACACGAAAATTAGGACTCAATCGTTCATATTCTATTTACAAAATTCCGTTAAATTACCATTCTTTGAGAATAAAATCAATCTAACTAAAATTCAATTTCAAGACAAATACTTATATTATTTTTTTGGTGCGATTTCTATTATGTGTTCGGTATCTGTTTTAGAAGTCGTATAAATATCTAATGTCACAATCCCACGAGACAAATACTAGATGTATCTATAAAAAATTTGAGAATTGTACTAAATTGTCATTAAACCATTTAAAAATCAAAACCTATATAAACCCCCAAGACTTGTTTCCGTCATCTCCCGGGGATGACTTTTTTCAGCTTTTCTTTCACATGAATTTCCCCAAATCTCTTCTCGCAATATAGAAAACAACATGCTTACATATAAAGTGATATAAATAAATACACATCTGAGAAAGAGAAATGAAATCCACACATCACGCCTATTAATGTCATAAATAATCCAAATCTAAACCCTTTTCAAGATTATTTACCTTCCATCTTCAAGATCTCTAGCATTTCCATACATTTGTGATTCTTGTAGGGGTAATTTGGTCATGGCTGGACGTTATTACAATGACAATCCCTTTGATGAACAACAACAAGAACATAACCCCTTTTCGGTAATTTCACACATATATTCTCTACTCCCTTTTTGTTTATGTATTTTCCCCCTATAATTTAGATGAATTTTTGTGGGTTTGATTTCTGGGTTTAAAGAGAATGTGGGTTTTTTTTTTCGTGTTAGCAACAATGAATTATTGTGGGTTGTAAGAATTTAGTAGCTCAGTTGGTTCTACCTAAACTTTCACACTCTTTCCCTACCCCTATGTAATAAACACATTTTAAAAAAAAAGAATTATTGTGGGTTGATTTGGTCCAATTTCCGGATCTTTGAATTGCATTTCGGATTTTGAAAAACTCAACTGGACAATATGCTGAATTTTTTTGGGTGGCTTTGTTCTTTAGTGTTAAGTTTCCCACATCGGAAATGGAATGGAAACATGGACTCCTTAGATAGACTTGGACAATCCTCACCCTGTAAGCTACATTTTGGGTTGAGTTAGACCCAAGATTCATTCTTTACATGGTATCAGAGTCAGATCTATTCCAATTCTTTGTTCACCGATGTTGGGCCCCCAAATTATATTGTCCACGCTCCAGTTAATGATGTCTAGGCGTGCGGGGGGTGTTAAGTTTTCCACATCGGAAATTGAATGAAAACATGGAATCCTTATATGGACTTGAACAATCTTCACCCTACAAGCTATCTTTTGGGGTTGAATTAGAATCAAGATCCATTCTTTACATTTAGGACTAAGAGTTAATTTAATTTCATTGTATTGGATTTGTTGCAATTCATATTGTAAATTCGAGCTGTGACTTGATTTTTACTAAATGCTAGTCGCAATCCCACACCCCCCTTATCATACGTGTCTGTGGGAGCACTTTGTGCTAGCGTTTTGACGCTTATCTTTCAACTTTTCTACTATCACCCCAAAAAAACCAAACTCCATTTTTGGCTATACATACATTTTCACAAATAAACTAATAGGCCCGAATGACCCCTTCTCATAATGAAAATGTATATAACCCTTATTACGGCCTGGTCCGGTATGGAATGAGCATTTTTCCAAGTTGTATTCATGTCTGAACACAACTCCAATTTCCAAATACCATTTTTCAACTTTTTTCCAAATACCATTTTTCAACTTTTTTCCAAATACCTGTTGTCTTCGTAATTCTTATTGTTTGAATACTAAATTCATTAATGTGCTTGTAGACTCAGAAAGAACATTTTTCTTGTAAAAGTTTTTTTAAAAATTTTGGCATGCTTCAGTTTTGTAACCTACATGATTAGTTCTGTGCATTCTGGATAATTTCCTTCATAAGATAATCTCCATATTTTTTCTCTAAGGACCAAGGGGCTCAAGGAAATCAATCAAATTATGGTAGCGGTGCATTTTTTATGACGGTAAAGCTTTTTCCTTTATTTCAAGTTTGATTTTCTCAGGTTGAAACTCTGAGTTGCTCAGAACTAATACTGTCTTTGTCCCACTTTATATGAATGTGTTGATAGGGTGCTGAATTTTAAGATTTTAATTTGACTTGAGCATTATATTTAGTGATATTTGAAATAATGGTTGAAAATTAGTAAGACATAGTTTAATGAATTTGAATTTTTGAAAGTTGTGAAAGATGTATAGAAATGAATGTAGTCAAACATTCTTGGACACCCAGAAAGGAAAGAATGTCAAAAAAGTTGAGACAAAGGTAGTAGATACCTGCTAATCTGAGAACTGTAAATGAGTAAGGATCCTGAAAATCACGAAAATACATTGATCCTGCTCAAAAAGGCAGAGGCTAAGGGTTATCTCGAAAAAAAAGGCAGAGGCTAAGGGCGTGTCTAGTATGAAGGAAAATGTTTTCTTGGAAAATAAGTGGGGGTTTTACTTATTTTCTATGTGTTTGGTAAGTAGCAAAAAAATATTATCCCAAGAACATATATATGTAATCTAGCAAATGGTGGTGGGATGGGGTGGGGAGTGGGGGTTCAAAGGTGGCTGGGAGTGGGATGGTCAATAGGTGGGGGTTGGAGGCGCTGGGTGGGTAGGGAGGAGACAATGAAATTGGTATGAAACTTGTTCCCTACTTCCATTAGGGAAGTCATTTTTCTCATTTTTAAGAAACTTGTTTTCTTAGAGAAAATGTTTTCCAAAACATTTTAATCAACCAAACATGAGAAAATTGAAAAACATTTTCCAAAAAAATGTTTTCCTCCATACCAAACACACCCTAAGGGTAATTTTGTTTTGTGAGAGGACCCCCATCACCTAGAAAGAAACAATGGACCTAGAATAGTAGAGACAAGGATATCCTTGTAGTCCCAGTAGGAACTGTTTTCACCTCATTTAAGGGATTCCCAGATAAGTATCTTGATTCTTTCTCCTGCTGTCACCTCCCATAAAGGAAGACGAGAGTTTCTAAACAAATCAGGCATTCCTCGTAATGCATATACAAGATGCTAATTCAATTTTTCAGCTGCAACCAGGGGCGGATTTAGGGGCTGTATATATAGGGTAGATTTTCTGTGTTTATGTACCCTGAACAAATGCAAAAGGTTAGCTCAAGCGGTCGAGGGTATTCAAAATTGTCTCTGGCATCCCAGGTTTGATTCTCAGGGACAACATTATTTTTTATATTTAGCTTTTGTTATTTTTTTCGAACCCCCTGTGTAAATATCCGGACCACTGGTTGCAACAGGTGAATGGTATGCAAAATGAAGGAGTTAGTATAAAGGGAACCTTTTTAATATAAATGGAAGTATGGAACAGAAATTCTTTAATCATGTTAAAGCTGAACTTGAGTCTTTCTTTTCTACATATTAATGTGAGGCTTGATCTTGATTCTTGGATTAGTGAGTATACCTATTCGTGTGCTTCTGTTCTAATACCAATTAATGATTATGTATCATCTTGCTTATGCACTATTTTACTCACTAAAAAATCTTCAGAATCCTGCAAGTATTCCTCCTGCTATAAATTCGAGGCTTTCACCTCTTCCTCATGAACCTGCTGACTATGATCGTGGTGCAACAGTTGATATCCCTCTTGATAATACGAAGGTGAAACAGAATAATGAACTTTAACTTTTGTACAGTTTTCTTGCTTGACCACAGTACTTGTGTCTGCCGGGGTTAAGGTTGAATGACACTTTGCTCATATAACAATTCAGGATCGGAAGAATAAAGAGAAAGAACTCCAAGCTAAAGAAGCTGAACTGAAAAAAAGAGAACAGGTAAGCTTCTAAGATTCCTCGAGTTAGTATTTGAAAGAATCTATGGTATTGACTATATTTCTCTTTAGGCATTTTATATACTGTTAATTGGCTGTTTTGTTGGTTTCATTTAGGACCTGAAAAGGAGGGAAGATGCTATAGCAAGAGGTAGTTCTCCAGTGTAACGTATACATTTTTGTAAATATGAACTAAATTAAGCCTTCTTTCCGACGTGTGAGCTGATTTTATTTTTGTTTTACACTACAGCTGGAGTTGTCATAGAGGAAAAGAATTGGCCATCTTTCTTCCCCATCATTCATCATGATATTGCAAATGAAATTCCAATCCATCTACAGCAGTTGCAGTATGTTGCATTTTTCACATTGTTGGGTATGTTTGTCGATCTAACTCCCTTTAATGTCTTCTGCATAGCTCTCCTAGTGAATTGATACTTGTAAGGCTTCTCAGTTGACCTTGCGAGCAAATATTCACTTTTAGTTTACATAGTGATAATTCTCACTACTTATAGTTGGTTGGCTTTATTCTAAACAAAAGTTGTACTACGGTTTTCCAGCTATCCATGGGAGTATTAATGCATTTTCATTTGAGATTTCTAAATCACAAACCCATTTTTCAGCAAACAAACTTCCCAAAATTCCTTTTTTGACAGCTTTGGTATTTGGATTAGGTCTGTAAGTCATGTTTGTGGTAGTAATTGTTTTTTAAAAAATTGCATCTCGAAGCTGTCACTCCTACTGGAGATAAAACAGAAAAGGGGAAACATTGCTAATTAGTATATTAGAATGATTTAGGACAAGGTATAGGCTTATTAAGATTCTTTTTAATAGCTTTAATTGGTCTCTCTAGTTAATGCACTTACCGATTTACTTTGGACATGGTGAATTGCAGGTTTGGCAGCCTGTCTTCTATGGAACGTTATAGCAGTTACCTCAGCTTGGATCAAAGGACAGGGTTGCTGCTGAACTAGATTCAAATAATTTCTTTCATCCTGAACTGAAAATCAAGTAATTAACCAGCTAGCTTTCTTTTTGTCATTGTAGGTATAACTATCTGGCTTCTTGCTATTATCTACTTAATATCCGGTGTTCCAGGAGCCTATGTGTTGTGGTATCGTCCTCTTTATCGTGCAATGAGGTACGATTTTGTGTTCCGACATGTGGGAAATAATTTTCGCATCACCTTTCTATTTATTTGATAATGCTCTTCTACCTCGCGAAAAGTCTGTCATTATGTCCATTTTGTTTGCAGGACGGATAGTGCACTGAAGTTTGGATGGTTCTTCTTATGTTATCTTGTAATTGTTACATCACCCCTTTTCAGGTTTTCCTCTTTCTTTACAGTTGATTATTGACAACAGTACTGATTGTTTATATTCGTATTGTAGTTTCACATAGGATTCTGCATCATTGCTGCTGTGGCACCTCCAATCTTCTTCAAGGGAAAATCTTTAGCGTAAGTTGCCTTGCCATATTGGTGCAATGAGATTCTAGAGTATGGAATAGTTTTGTATTACCATCATAAGACCATGTTTGTCTGGTCTCATACTTTGACTTGTATGTATACGTTTTAACTATGTCTGTATACTAAAACGTAATGTCTTTTTTTTTTGTTTCGTTTTGTTTAACAGTGGCATCTTGCCTGCAGTTGATCTTTTAGGCTGGAATGGTTTGGTTGGGGTAAGCTTCTTTTGGTGTCTAAAATTTAGCTTGAACTAGAATTGTGTCAAATGGTTGTCTTTTTAAGTTCTTGACTAAACGAATTATTTTAGATGTTTCATCGACTTATTACTTGTAGTACAATTTGATGAGCAAGTCTTTTTCCCATTGTATAGTGGAAATCATGTTTATACTTACTTTTTAAAATTTAAAAAAAGACCTCTAAACGTGTTTTTACTTGCAGGTATTCTACTTCATCGGGTTTGCATTCTTCTGTCTTGAATCACTGGTCAGCATATGGGTTATTCAGGTCGAACACAGCCCTTTATCTCATTGATTTTTGTTCTCTCTTTACCTGAACATCATTTCATACGTTCTGAAATCTGCAGCAAGTGTACATGTATTTCCGAGGAAGTGGCAAAGCTGCTGAGATGAAGAAAGAGGCTGCAAGATCGACAATGATGGCAGCACTATGACAATACAGGATCAAATGCAGGCAGTTTTTGAATTCTTTGAATGCTTTCTTACACCATGTATCACACTCGAGCGCTGGAAATGTGATTTCTGAAGTACATAGTGTTGTCAGAGCTGGCTATACGCATGATGTATTAGTACTAGTTCGTATTGTCTTAAGCATTTTCAGAAAATTGATGTTAATTGGTAACATTTCCCATCTGTCTGGGGATTTTCGCCATGCTCTTAGAAGAACATTACCATATGCAAATATACAAAAATCATTGAACTGCTATACTTTGCGTTTTTGTTTGTTTATTTGCTGCACATTGTGCTTGGAGGAGCAGGGGCATTTCTTTTCAACAACAGAATGCAATAGAGGAACAGTAGATGTTGTTCCCACGAGTAGTCCAGTGCAGTAAGTTTCCGCTATGGTTGGTGTCGGGGAAGGGCCGAACACATTTGGTCAGTAAAGGATCTCATAAAATTGATTAAAATCCTAATGGACATTGTTGAAACACGAAACTATAATTGACATATCATGATTATGATACAATTTGACATGATACAAGCAATCTAAAATTAGCTTTTCTTAATTTCATTCAACTAAAAATCAATATACGATTTTTTCAACTATTGCTGTTACACTTTTTCATGAACCAAATTACTTCATAATATACGTGAAATTTCTCTAATAATGTTTTCTTTGCATTACTCTTTCCTGAAATTGTATGATTATGAAAAGTAAAAAAGGCTTCATTATTGCGGTGACTTCCGTTTGGATATAAAGAATAAAACGAGAATCTCTTGAGATGGTTTGATTTATGTTTTACCTATTCAAGATCTGTATTGGTGAAATATACCGGAAGCGAAAGATTATTTGATCGAACAAAGAAGAATACAGTTTGAATTGTTTAATGCCAAACAATTCAAAGATTTATTTGATCATCTGAGAATCATTACTCAGAATGATCCAAAGTGTCCGGCAAAAGATAACTCAGTTAATTGTCGGGCCCTGAGATACCTCGAAGAACATTTAATCTCATTTAACGTCCACAATTTCTTCCATTTAATAGTTGAAATAGGCGAGAATCATGGAAGTAGTTACTATTGGCTAGCTTATTTCCCACGATTGTATCTATCTAATATTCACCTGCTTATAACAACTATACTCTATTTTTCTATCAACTTGTCTGTTGATCGATCGTTGATTTTCAGAGATTGTTCAGAAGAATCAATAAGAATCTCTTTATCTTTTTCTTTTTTAATTATTTTACTTTGCTTATACGCTTTGGTTCTTATTACATCACTATCATTATATTCATATTGTCAAAGAATTAATACAATTTAAGATTAATTAGGTCGTTACATGTGACTTCATTCTAAATAAATTTTGAATATTGACCTAATAAACAAATTTTAGGCTATACAAAATCTAGGAATGATCTTCTCAAGCTCGTTTCTTTGTGGCAAATTATATGTACATAGCAATAAGAACATTGGATGTGATACGACAGTCACCACAACTAGATATTGCAATATGCAGGATGCTATGATAAACTTAAAAGTTAAAAATAGGATGCTAATTTCCCATCTGATTTGTCCATCTGCCCCCTTGTGTTAATTAGTGTAAACGTGTAAATATAGGAAACAATATATTCCCTACCCATAATTAGAATATTTCCATATATTGTGTAAATATAATTATGGTAAGACTAGGATTCCTCTTTTGTATAGGCTTAGGATTCCTATTGTATAAGGGATGAATATTGTACTCTATATATACCTTGATATTAATGAAAGACTCCTCAAGGGAGATTAATATCATCTTACATGGTATCAAGAGCCAAATAAACAAAACCCTAAAAACTTTTCTCTTCCACAGCCGCCGGCTGCCTCTCCTACGCCGCGGCCCTCCCGAATTTTCTTCTTGTTTTTCAGGTTTTATTCTTCCTTTCTTCTCTTCTCTAAATGGCTATCCCTGATTCTTTCACACTTTCTGACGCCTCTACCTCCACAAATCCCACCACAAAGTCATCACCACCGTTTCATCCTGCCCTTACTGTTTCCAACATCAAGAACCATATTCCCATTATTCTTGATCAAGAAAACAACCAGTATTCTCCCTAGGTTGAACTTTTTCGCAATCATGCATGTCTCTATAATGTGCTTGACCATATTGATGACACTATTCCGCGCCCTACGGAGGTTGATGATTCTATCTGGCATCGTCTCGACGTCGGCGTCAAACAATGGATATATGGGGAAGCTGAGTTACTTTTTGGGGATATCAGTGACCAGGTCTGCAAATCATATGTTCTTGTGTCAGCGTAAGTATGCAGAAGAGATTGTGTACAGGGCTAAGATGGCGAACTGCAAAGAGGTGCCTACTCCAGTTGATTCCAAATCTAAGCTCAGTGCTATGGATGGTGCTCAAGTCTCTGATCCTACTTTGTATAGGAGCCTTGCAGGTGCACTTCAGTATCTCACATTCACCAGGCCAGACATAACTTATGTTGTTCAGCAAGTGTGCTTATTCATGCATGCCCCAGGGAGTCTCATTTCACTGCTCTTAAGCGTATCATTCGATACATTAAGGGCACTCTTGATTATGGTTTGCACCTATACCCCTCTGCACCAGACAGGTTTCTTTCATATACGGATGCAGATTGGTGGTGTCGGACACGCGACGCTCCACCTCCGGCTTTTGTGTTTTCTTAGGGGATAATCTGATTTCTTGGTACGCCAAGCGACAGGCTACCCTATCTCGCTCCAAAGGTTTAGGCCGAGTACTGAGGCGTTGCAAATGTAGTAGCTAAGATTTGTTGGCTCGTAAATTTCATCGTTAGAACTTCAGTATCCTTTGCGTCAGGCATCTATTGTGTATTGTGATAACATCTCTGCCATCTATCTTTCTCATAATCCGGTTCAACATCAGCGAACCAAGCATATTGAGATAGACCTACACTTCGTTCGTGAGAAAGTTGCGTTTGGCCATGTCAGAGTGTTACATGTTCCATCATCCTATCAGTATGCAGACATATTTACCAAACGACTTCCCAGACATTTATTTCTTGACTTCAGAGCCAGTCTCAGCGTCCGGCCTCCTCCCGCTCCGACTGAGGGGGTGTGTAAATGTATAAATATAGAAAACAATATATTCCCTACTCATAATTAGAATATTTCCATATATTGTGTAAATATAATTATGGTAAGAATAGAATTCCTCTTTTGTATAGGCTTATGATTCCTATTGTATAAGGGATGAATATTGTACTCTATATATACCTTGATATTAATGAAAGACTCCTCAAGGGAGATTAATATCATCTTACAATTAGTTCTATCAATTCTGTTTTTCTTCCATTTATTTTAAAAAATATATATATGTAGAACTCTTACCGCCATCCATTTAATTTTTGGAAGTTCAGACAATTTTGATAATGCAAATTGATATTTATCTAGTTTATATGTCAAAATTCTACCTTTTTAAAATTCACGATTGATTAAATATGATCACATAAAATGAAATGAATAGAGTACCTTTTTAAAGAAAGAGTCAAATTATAGGAACTAACTTTTTTCATTATTCTTAATTTTTATTTAACTTAAACAATAGTCTATTTGATCAAGCTTTTAGAAATTTTTTTTTTAAAAAAAAGATTTATTTTAGAAAGTTGAGGTGTTTGGCCATGCTTTTAGGAAAAATAAGTATTTTTGAAGAAAAAAAACTTTTCCAAAAAGCACTTTTGTTTATGTACAAAGTACTGATCTAATATTGATAAAAGTGTTTTTCAAATTGATTATCCCAAATAAATTGCTACTCTCCAAAAATACTTTTTGAAAAATTTCTTCTAACAAAAAAATACTTTGCAGAATAAACAAAACACTTTTAAAAATAAATAGATTCTGAAAACTTGACCAAATATTGGCTATTAGTGATGAACTATAAAAAGAAATGACACTAAATATGCATATCTTGGTGTTTAGACTTTAGACTGAGTAAGTGTAAATTATTTCCACGCAGATAGAATCGAATTTAAGATTTGAATTTTAAATAATTATTTTAATATTAGTAACTTTTTTAAACTAATATACGAAGATTGAATTAAAACTAGTGAACTCTACTGAACCCGTATATTCAAACTTATAAATTATATCCGTGATAGCATGTAGCCGCTATTTTTCTTCAAAGGCAGACAAACTGAATGCTTCACAAATTCACCCATCTGATTTGTGTTCGTCCTAAGGATCTTTTTGTCTTGCCTTTTTTTCTTCTTCTCTGTGATTTAGTCCGCAAAGTTGTTTGATTGCATCATAATAATATCCTTTTGAATGTAAAATGTGGTGGGAGTAGCTGGAATAGCATTTACATAAAAAGCAACAATTAAGAGAGAAAATGAATAAGAAATTATCTCATTTTTTTTGTAATCTTAGTGACTTTATGTGATATTTAAGTAAAGTTGAGTGACTTTTTGATAATAATAAAATAATTCAATGATATTTGTGATACTTAAATAAAAATGAATTACTTTTAACTACAAAAATAATTTAATGAATTTGATGCAATAAAATAAAAATTGGGTGATCACCTGTAAAATTATGCAAGAGAAGGTCACAAAGTGTGAGAAAATGGCGAGAGGAATGTTTCATGTTGTTGATGTTGGATGGATGTTGTGACAACATCTGAAAATGCTTAGGACAACATCGTATGAAAATAAGAATGTTGCCCGCGATGTTGTGACAACATTCCTGACAACATTTCTGTAACGATTTTGCCTATTCTTCCGACCAAAACAGGTTGTGTTACTGTGAGTAAAAAATGACCTAGGCAAGCTAACAATGATGATGTGTTTAAAACGTGGTAAAAGAAATAGTCAAAGCTTGGAGAGGAAGCAGCGCGAAGACCAAGTCCAGAACGTTGAGCTTTTGAAGGAGCAAGAACCGGTCCAAGCTGAAGCCTTCTTTTACTCAGCCTCCGCAACCAACCAGTGAGGATTTCAAGGGAAGTTCCACACTATAAATGGAGGGGAAGTTCAGAGTATCGATATCCAGATTGAAAACGAGAAGAATTATCAAGAGAGCTCTCGCATAGTCACCTTAGAAACCGGATCAACACACTTGGCCTAAAGTAGTATAACAACATCTAGTCTCACGTTACTATTGCTTCCTAGATTCTAGATCAAGCTTATATTTCAAGCAATAGTAATGGAGATGTTGTATTTGTCTTGTTAGATCTTTTAACTTTGGGCTGAAGTCATCTGCGACTTCACTTTTATTCGTAATTTCTTTTTCGCATTTATTGTTCAACCTTGCATAAATAAATTCATTTTTAATTGTATATAATTTATACAATTCTTTGATCATTGACCATCAAGGGATATATTAATATATACCCTTGAAAATATAAACCTTATGTCTTTTTACTTTTCCGCTGCATTTATTCTATAAAGGTTTATAACTGTTTTATCACAATGTTGCCTCAGATGTTGACACAACATTGAAGGCAACATCCAGAAACTGTTTGAATTGTTCTAGCTGTTACGATTTTATTCTTACATATTCTTGTTTATCCGTAGCCCCGGACCCAACGAGTGGTATCAGAGCCAACACTTGATACAATAAGTGTTTGATTCTGAATATTACGGCTATGGACTCAGCTATACAAAACATTGGTAGACTTTCAATTCTTGACGGACCTAACTATGCCTATTGTAAAATCCGACTACGTTCGCACATCAAATCCATTAATGTTCGAGCTTGGAGATCAGTTTTCGAATGCTATGTGATTCCCAAGTACCCAGCAGACTAGGATGGTGATGTACTTACCAAACCCGAATCTGAATGGACCGCGAAAGAGATCAACAGTGCGAGCTTCAATGAAAAGGCCCTAAATACGATATTTGGATGGGTAGATCTCTATCTGTTTAAACTTATCCAGAATTGTACTATGACCAAGGACGCTTGGGAGACCTTACAAACTCATTGTAAAGGTACCTCAAGTGTACGACGTACAAAGCTTCGCATGATTTTGAGCCAATACGAACTCTTAAGGATGGAAGAATCTGAAGACATAAAATCCTATTTTGAAAAGTTAATTGACATTGCTAATCAGTGTCAAGTGCTTGGTTCTCCTTTAACCAACACACAACTTGTGGATAAAACTCTCAGATCTCTTCCTGAAAGGTTTAATACTAAGATTTGTGCTATTGAAGAGGCCCATAATCTTTCTAATATAGATCTAAATGCCTTGATGAGCATCTTTCAAACATATGAGATGAACATGAAGAGACAAAGAGATCTGTATAAAGACAAAACTTTGGCACTCCAAGGACAAACCTCAAAAACTAAATTGGAAAACGAGGAAGAAAACTTGGAGGAACTAAGAAATGGTGCTATTGTTGCCTTACTTACTCGTCGATTCAACTCGATGGTGAGAAAGATCAACAATGATCGCAATAAAGCCAAATACAAACAGCATCAAAACACACTCTTTAATAAACAGACGAATAGGTCACCTTCTGATCAAAGTAATCACAATCCACTAAGGAAATCTAACTTCGATAGTACCAATTTCAATCCCAAACAACTCGAGGGAGTGCAATGTCATGCATGCTCGGGTTGGGGACACTACGCTAATGAGTGTGCAAACACCCTTAGAAAATTTGGTAAGGTCATGTGGGTAACTCTTAGCGATGATGGAAACGAAAAGGAGGAAGGAGATCAAGAAGAAGAACCACAGGCAATGCTGGCATCCGTGTTTGAACACTCACTGTCTGACGATGAAGATGTTGTTGACAATGTTGCGACAACATCAGGAACAACATCAGACTCAACATCTGGAATGTCTTTAACATCAGAGAGGTATGTATACTTTGACTATTCTGATGTAAATTGTTTTAGTGGATTTAATTCTTCATCTGAGGCTGTAAATTTGGATCTAGTTGACTCCAAAGACGACGTAATAAAGGAATTACAAAGCCTTTGTAAAGCCTTAATCACTGAATCTGAGCAACTAGACTCAAAAGCAAAATTAGTGACACTTGAGAATAGCAATCTGAAAGGTACAATCCACCGATTAGAGGTGACACTTACCAAGAAGGACCTAGAGAGTAGCTGAGATCACCTTTCAAAGGCTCAACATGGGAACCTCCAAACTGGATGAAATATTGAACTTCAATAAACCTACAAGGGCTGGGCTTGGGTACCAATCTCCTAGCAAACCAAATACTTCCAGAATCCATAGTCAAACTGAGAGGATAAAATTTGTCAAAGAAAATTCAAGTAACTCTCATATCACTGAAATTGGATCGAAGTTTGTATGTAGCTTCTGTAAAAAGTCAGGACATCTTATGCCCTACTACTACAAACTTCAAAACTCTGCACTCAAAATATTGCCTAAAATGTTGTCTGCAATGTTGCCCAACATCACTGACAACATTCAAAGCAACCAGCCTGAAAGCAGAAGGAAGAAAAAGGAATGGGTACCCAAACTGAATCTAAAATGTAATGTGTGTATAACTGCTTTGTGTACTAACATTACAAGGTCTTATTATTTCGATAGTGGTTGCTCACGTCATATGACAGGTACCAAATTCCTATTGAAGGAATATGGAGCATTCAATGGAGGATACGTGACCTTTGGAGGAGGAAGTAAGAGTAAGATAATTGGTAAAGGAACTCTTAATGTTCCGGATGTACCAGCCTTGAAAAATGTTCTTCATGTAGAAGGTTTGGTTGTTAATCTTCTTAGCATAAGCCAACTATGTGATGATGATCTCGAGGTAAAATTCAACAAGCTTGGATGCAAGGTTACAGATTCTGTGGATAAATGTGTCATGTCAGGAACCCGAACAGGAGATAATTACTATCTAGTCGGTAGACAAGAGTTGTGAAACTCTGCAAAGGTAGGTGACTTGACACTTTGACATCAAAAGTTGGGATATGTCAACTACGGCACCTTGGAGAAGCTGATCTCATTTGAAGCTGTTAGAGGCATTCCCAGACTAGATCCCAAAGATAAAATACTATGCGAAGATTGTTTGAAGGGAAAGCAGACTCGAGTCTCTCACAATGTTGCCCAACATGACGGACAACATTCATGTACGTCTCATTGTTTCCAATTATTGCATATGGATCTTATGGGTCCAATCGAGGTAGATAGCCTAGGAGGGATGAGATATTCTTATGTGATAGTAGATGATTTTTCCAGATTCACTTGGATATATTTTTTAAAGGAAAAATCACAAACCTTTGAGATGTTTAGAACACTTTACTCTAGGATTAAGAACATGTTTTGTTACTCGATTTTTAGAATTATATCTGATCATGGAAAGGAGTTTGAAAATTAAACCTTTGCAAAATTTTGTGAAAAGAAAGGCATATTCCATGAATTTTCGGCACCAAAAATACCACAACAAAATGGGGTTGCTGAGAGAAAGAACAGAACTTTACAAGAAATGGCTAGAGTTATGTTAAGTTCTAAGCAATTGTCAAAAAAGTTTTGGGCAGAAGCCTTGAACACGGCATGTCACATAATTAATAGAATCTATTTAAGGCCAGGGACCAAGATAACACCCTATGAACTGTTAAATGGAAAGAAACCTACAGTGCGGTACTTTCATGTCTTTGGGTGTGTGTGTTATATTCTTAATGACAGGAATAAACTGGACAAATTTGACTCTAAGAGTGACAAGAGAATATTTGTTAGCTACTCTCAGAATAGCCATGCTTATCGAATATACAATCTTCGGACAAAGACCGTACAAGAATCAGTCAATGTTATTTTTGATGACCTGCTGGATATATCTGGTAGATCTTCAGAAAATAACATTGTGGTTGCAGTTGAAGAGAAGCAACCCACTGAAGAAACAGATGTAGTCCCAGATGTTGTCCCAATATCAGAAGAAACATCTGAACCTCCAAAAGAGAACACAGGGGACGAGGAGAAGTTTGCTACGGAACTGAATGATCAAGTAAGAAGAGACCCTCCATCGAGGATTAGAAGGAACCATCCACCCGACCAGGTGATAGGGGGAGTTTTTTAGGAGAGGCGTACAAGATGCAAAGAGCCAGTGAATTATCGAGAAATGGTAAGGTATGTGTGCATGTCCACCATATACCAACAGATAAGTCTTTCTTGTCTTACATCTACTTTGGAACCCAAAAATATTAGGGAAGCATTAAAAGATAATTCTTGAATTCAAGTCATGCAAGAGGAGCTTGAACAATTTGCCCGAAATGAGGTTTGGGACTTGGTACCACGACCCAATAACACAAATGTTATTGGGACTAGGTGGATATTTAAAAACAAATCAGATGAGTTAGGGAAGATTGTCAGGAACAAAGCTCGACTTGTTGCTCAAGGATATACACAAGTAGAAGGTATCGACTATGATGAGACCTTCGCTCATGTGGCTAGAATTGAGTCAATAAGATTGCTTCTTGCTGTTGCTTGCTATCTAAAGATTACCTTGCACCAAATGGACGTTAAAGGTGCCTTCCTAAATGGATACTTGGACAAAGAAGTATATGTTGAACAACCAAAGGGATTTGAGGATCCTCGCCATCCACATCATGTGTACAAACTCAAGAAAGCTTTGTATGGAATAAAATAAGCCCCACGTGCATGGTATGGTCGTCTAACTAACCTTCTTGTTGAGTTTGGTTTCATCCGTGGAGAAGCTGACAGAACATTATTTATTAAAAGACATGGTGTAGATGTAATAATAGCTCAAATCTATGTTGATGATATTGTTTTTGGTTCGACTACAGAATCTTTCTTGAAGCCTTTTGTCGAAGCAATGTCGACAACATTTTAGATGAGCATGATTGGAGAACTAACATTTTTCTTAGGCTTGCAGATTAAACAGAATGAAGATGGAATCTTTGTATCTCAAAGCAAGTATGCCAAGAATCTTGTTAGGAGATTTGGTCTGAAAAATGCTAAACACATGAAGACTCCAATGGGCTCTACGCAACAGGTATGTAAAAACGATGTTGGACAAGATATTGATCCAACATTATACCGATCTATGATAGGTAGCCTTCTATACCTTACTGTCAGTCGCCCCGATATCATGTTTAGCGTATGTGTTTGCGCCAGGTTCCAAGCCAGTCCCAAGGTATCTCATTTTAACGTTGTGAAACGTATCATTCGATATGTTGCCGGCACAAGTCACTTGGAAATTTGGTACTCCAAAGACACTAATCCTAATCTAATAGGATATAGTGACTCGGATTGGGCCGGTGATGTAGACGCTAGAAAAAGCACTAGTGGTGGGTGTTTCTATCTTGGTAATAATCTAGTCTCATTGTACAGTAGTAAACAAAATTGTGTATCACTCTCGACTGCCGAATCTGAATATGTGGCAGCTGGAAGTTGTTGTGCTCAACTGATTTGGTTACGACATATATTAGATGACTATGACATATCTAATAACTCCATGATTTTGTACTGTGATAATCTGAGTGCTATTAATATTTCCAAAAATCCTATTCAGCATTCACGTACAAAGCACATAGATATAAGACATCATTTTCTAAGAGACTTAGTGGAAAAACAGCTAGTTCAAATCGAACATGTTGATACTCTTTGTCAACTGGCTGACATTTTTACCAAACCTTTAGATCATGAGAGATTTTCTAGCTTGAAAAAATCTCTTGGTCTCTGTTTCCTTTGAAAATAAGACATGCTAGGTAGATGTTGTCCGAAATATTGTCCCAACATTCTGATAACATTTATTGTTGGGTCAATATACAAGATAAGTGTTATAGTGAAGTTGCAATATGTTTTTTTCAAAAGATTCAAGCATAACTCTAAAAGGACAAGATATGAATGCGATACCGTTCTCTGCGAGTATCATAAGAAGGCGAAGCCTCTACTCAAATATTTGGATGTATACAAAAAGGGCAAAGCTCTAAGATTGGTATCGTTCCTATTCTATAGGAGTACCACGTGCTTAAAAAAGGTTGAAAATTCCTCAAATTTTTTTTTAATCTGTATGTGTTCAACTAAGTTGATTAAGGACAATGGTAAAATGTTACATTAGTCCAGCGATCAGTCTCATAGGGAACATATACAGAAATATCATCTACCAAATCAGAAAATCCTTAGAGTCTCATAATGCTTGTTTAAACTTTGAAATATTGCCAACATCATCAACAACATTGTGTTCCAGTACATTGATCAATCTGGTTCATCTTATTTTATTCCTGTTTTTGGTATTTATCACCTCTCTGTCTTTAACTGGAAGTCCAAAAATTCTGGAGGACCGTTTTTTTAAATGATGACATGTGCTATGACAATACTTATTTTAGGTGTGTAAAGAATTTTTATTCTTCTATACAATCTAAATTTAAGGAAAAGGAGTTTGAGTGTAAGTATACTTTGCCATAATAAAACCTCTCATTTTTGTCTTGGAATTATCACATCAGCCGACTATCAATCCATCAAACCATGGCAGCCCAAAAAACACCGTCATTTCTCAAAACTCAAAGCTTCTCCAACACGCCCAATCCTTCAAAACCCTATCCTATGTCCGTGTCCCCAAAATCCACAAACACCAAAGATTATTCTCCAATGTCGACTAGTCCAGCAAATAACAACAAGGTTTATAAGCATTATACTTCTATCAATGACTTGAGACCGATCGAGGAGGAATGCACACAGGCAATGATCCTGCTTGGTTCAGATAAGCCATTACAGGTGAGCTACCCAAGCGATAATGAAAACCCAATCGATGTTGATGCAACATCTGATTTCTCGAACCTTGCCTCAAGACAGTCAAAATCGACATTTTCGACGCGAAGGTCAAATAGGGTTTTCAAAAACCAATTCGGCGAATACCAGTCTGCCAAAAGATCCAGGGAAGAGTCGACTTTCCCTGTTGATACTACCACAAGCAGCAGCACTTACACCAATTTCAGTGTGCCCAGTTCTTCCAGAACTCCATCAACTTCCACTCCACAAGCAGAAACTGAGAAGGAAAAAGAAGAATAAGAGATGTCTGATGACATACCTCTACGAAACTTCATTCCTAAAGGGGTCAATCGAACATACTGGAATTTTAATAAAAATGTTGCCTCAACAACAAAGGCAACAGATGAGAAAATGGATCCAGACTATGTTGCCCCAACATCCGAGGCAACACCTGCAGCCACCTCATCCGAACAAGAAAACACAGAATCTGAAACATATTCTGAGGTAATTCCCTACTCCTCCATATTTCAAACTAAATCATGCTCCAGTAACTGGAATTGGTTTAAGAATAGAGGAGTTAGGGGGAGAAGGTGATTGACCTAACTTCATTCTCCAAAAATTATTTAGTTAATTTCTTAAGTAGTCGAAACATCTTAAACTCTGTATCTGGTAAGAATCCTTATTGTGAGAAGGCGATTAGGGTGTTCTATGCTAATCTGAAGCTTGTTGTTAAGGACACAACCTCAAAGAAATTTGGGAAAGTGTACCTACACAACAAGGTATACAATTTTACACCTAATATCATCAACTCCACTCTTGGGATAATTATTAGTGAAAGAGAACCTCAATCAATCCCCACTGTGGAGGAACTCAATTCAATGATCAAGTACCTTACAGGGAATTTGATCACTATTCGGGCTCCTCGAAACCCTGTGTCAAAACTCACGGCCCTGTTTGCCACTTTGCACAAACTTGTTATATACAACTAGCTACCCTCCCTCAACGAGATAGTAGTGACCCTTGATCAAGCATCACTGCTTTTCAAGATTGGAAGGAATCATAAAGTTGACTTAGGAACACTTATATTCAACCATGTTGTCAACTTGACAGAAAAACAAAGCAACTCTGCCCTTCCATACCCCTCCTTGATTTTTCAAGTCCTGCCCAACCAAGATTTTAAGACTCCAAAAGGAGAAAACCTGAGTCCAGCCTTAGAGGTTTACTCAGTATAACGAGCAGTTGTTAACAGTAGGGACAGGGTTATTGACCTACCCTGGAAGAAAGAAGAATGAGACACTAACACATCAAAGGATGTTGCCGACATTCCTGGCAACATTGCTCAAGGAAAGGTCCCAATGTTCAAAGACTGGCTTCGACAGCACATTGCTGAACTTGACAGGCACATTCAAGAACTAGTGCGAGCCAGAAACTATTATATGGGCTTACTTTCTTCACAAAAAGGGGGAGATGATGATGTTGATGCTGATGTTGCTGCTGGAAGCAGACATACAGGGGGAGCTGCTGCTGATGCTACTGCTGGAAGCAGACAGACAGGGGGAGGGTGCATGCAATGATGCAGGGGGAGAAAAGTTGAGATGATTATTGCTGACTACTTCTGATGCTGAAGATGAAGATGGTTCTGTACAGAGTGATCGATCACAGAAAGCGGCTGGAAGCTACTGTGATCATCATGCTGATGGAGTTAGTGATTCAATGATGAATGTTTATTTGAATAGTGGATATACTGACATTAATGACATTTGGAATATTATTTGTGTTTGTAATATTTTACTTTGGGACATTTGGTTTGTTTTTGCAGACAGTATGACTGCTTTCTATAGCTGTTTATATATGGTTGCCTGATGTGGATTGGTATGAATGATTATTATAGACTGATTACGCAGTTATCGTAAGTAAGTCACGACTAACAGAACATAACTCCTATCTGATCAAATCATCGATACAACATTGCTTGAAATTTGCTACTGCAGGTTAAGGGGGAGCATAACACTGATCCTACTGATTCTTGGAATGTAGGGACTACATCGGGAATCAGTATCCTAGTCATTTTCGCTTCGTATGGAGTTTTGTGAAGAAAGGCAAAAATGGGGAGATTGTTGATGTTTGATGGATGTAGTGACAACATCTGTAAATGCTCAGGACAACATCGTATGAAAAGAAGAATGTTGTCTGCGATGTTGTGACAACATTCCTGACAACATCCCTGTAATGATTTTGCCTATTCTTCCGGCCAAAACAGGTTGTGTTACTGTGAGTAAAAAATGACCTAGGCAAACTAACAATGATGTTGTGTTTAAAACGTGGTAAAAGAAACAGTCAAAGCTTGGAGAGGAAGCAACGTGAAGACCAAGTCCAGAAAGTTGAGCTTTTGAAGGAGCAAGAACCGGTCCAAGCTGAAGCCTTCTTTTACTCAGCCTCCGCAACCAACCAGTGAGGATTTCAAGGGAAGTTCTACACTATAAATAGAGGGGAAGTTCAGAGTATCGATATCCAGATTGAAAACGAGAAGAATTATCAAGAGAGCTCTCGCATAGTCACCTTAGACACTGGATCAACACACTTGGCCTAAAGTAGTATAACAACATCTAGTCTCACGTTACTATTGCTTCCCAGATTCTAGATCAAGCTTATATTTCAAGCAATAGTAATGGAGATGTTGTATTTGTCTTGTTAGATCTTTTAACTTTGGGCTGAAGTCATCTGCGACTTCACTTTTGTTTGTAATTTATTTTTCGCATTTATTGTTCAACCTTGCATAAAGAAATTCATTTTTAATTGTATATAATTTATACAATTCTTTGATCATTGACCATCAAGGGATATATTAATATATACCCTTAAAAATATAAACCTTGTGTCTCTTTACTTTTTCGCTGCATTTACTCTATAAAGGTTTATAACTGTTTTATCACAATGTTGCCTCAGATGTTGACACAACATTGAAGGCAACATCCAGAAACTGTTTGAATTGTTCTAGCTGTTACGATTTTATTCTTACATATTCTTGCTTATCCGTAGCCCCGGACCCAACACATGTATCTTAATACCTCATGATTTTCTTTAGCTTAACTAGTTCTCGTGTCTTCCACTTTATCCCTGAATAATTGAAAAGGTTGAAATCATGAGAATATTAGTCAATAAAGTGTCACTGTATCCATTAAACTAACAAAACTCAACTAATTAATTATGTCCTTGTTATCTAACATTAATTGTTATGTTTTGCTGGAAAAACAAACATACATAGTTATTTTGACTAATAGAAGATGAGATGCCACCTTGAAATCGACTATAATGATGACAATCTATCAGCCAATCATTTATCTTAAGTACCAAAATTAAGCACAACTATGTAAATATGACCTCATTTTTAATTTTTTTTATACATCTTATTCCACTTTAGCCTAAAGTAAATGCACAACCCTCTAAATTTCCAATATATCAGCAGATTATGTTGTCACAATTCTGAAGACACATTAAAATGCACAACCCAAAGTCTATAGCTTCATATTCGAAAGGGGAGGTAAACAAAGCTGGCATGCATCAGAGAAACTATTAATATATCATTATTTATTTATTCAGATAACGATTGTGTTTGGATCAGTTTGAGTACACTTTGTTGGAAACTTGCCTTTGATGGGGAGGTTGCATTCATCTATGTTTAATGACTTAAACACTAGGGTTCCGTATGTTGGAGGTTTTGTCTCTTCACACGTGCATAATCTACTAAGTGAGTAGATGACCGTAGGGCAAATGATCGTCAAATTTAATTAAGAAATGAAAGAGATATTGGTCCACGAAGTAAGGTGTTTGAGACATGGAAATATGGTGTGGGACAAATCTACCACATCGGTGGAAAAGGAAGAACTGTTCTCTTTATAAGTCTCAAAATTGGCTAAAGGTTTGGGACCCCAAGGGATAACCCATGTGTTTGAAGGAGGGAGGACCTATGTGTGCTTGGGTTCAAGGCTAAGCCCACACGGGCGCCCATCGGGTCGTGGGCTTATCCTTTTAGACCCCAAACTTTTTAGTATTTACAGTTTCAGAAAGGCAATAGTTTTGGCATTAAACTTTTGCACTTACTTAGAGGGCCTCTTAATCACATCTCCTCCTCCTAAACACTATATAAACTTCTGAAACAGATTTGAGGTACAAAATATAGAGAAGAGAGAGGACGAAAAACAAGTCAAAATCTGTTCTAAAAGCTAAGCAACAAAAACTCTTCCTTCCTTTTTCCTCTAAATCAACAAGTCGTTTTGTGTTCATTTTCTTCATCAGAATCAGCCTATTTGTTTTGTAGTGTTGATTAGTTGATGTTTCATCTTGGGAGACTATTGCCTGCTAACGTAAAAGAATATATACGGGAAAATCTTGTCTTAAAGACAGAGAGCCATTTCTCGTCTCAGCCACAGTTGCAACAATCCAGATTTAGTGTTTTGATTTCATGTTATCAAGATTCAAGACTCAACAAGTTTGCGGCAGTTCTCAATTTTGGTTGTTTGTTCATCCTTTCGAACACTTGTAATACTTATTTACTTTCCGTACTGCAATTATATCCAACACACTTAAGACAAGATTGTATTAGTGTTCGAAAGATGTCGGTCAACAATTGTGTGACCAAATCTGGATATGGCTGTGGTTTTCTGGTAGAAGATATTTTTGATTATGTTGTTGAAGGTCAAGGTGTTCATGGTGTCACCGCACCCGAGAGTGGTGGGAACAAGCGTCCACGAGAGGCTGAGGATGTCAACTGGGACAAGAGGAGAAGGCTTAAGATATTGTTCTATCATGTAGCAGATAGCCTATATTTGTCCCAAACAAAGGATCCGAATTATGGTAAGAAGGAAATGGACACTCGGTCTGATGAACTGACTGAAGTGGGCCAGAATCCGAAGTTGGGATAAGTAATTTTTTTCTTCCTTGTCAAAAATAAGATTAAATGATGTCTGATTAAAAAAGGCTTAAAGTAAGGAGGAATATGAAAATATTTTCCCGAAATAAATTATGTTCCTTACACTTTAAAATCAGAAGTTTAATCTCACCTTCCTTCCCGATTAAAGATTAGACTATTGTAAACAAAACTTAAAAGATCCGTTCTTTTGAGTGTAATTATTAAAAGTGTGTAAAGTATGTTCGCACATACGAAGGATAGAGAACCACTGACTGTGTGAAAACTGTTACCACTCTTAAGTAAGCGCCAAGAATTGTCTGGGCACCAATCTCAAGGGAAGAAGACTAAAAGATAATGGCTTATCTTAAGACGTTGAATCTGTCACACTATATGACAGAATCCTTCATTTGATAGGATGGTATTGGACACTCAGTCGTACAAAGCCTACGGGCTACTGGGGTGGGGAAGAATTCATTTGATATGATGATAGTGGACACTCAGTCGTACAAAGCATATGGGTGACTGGAGTGGGCCAGAATTTCCAGAGTCTTAAATGATCTGAACGCCAAAAGAAAGGCAGAAAAGTAATGGACACCTAGTGAGGTGGGCCTGAGTTTTCAGGTCTTAAATGATTTGAAGGCCAAAAGAACGGTAGAAAAGAAATTGGACACTCAGTCTGCCAAAGCAATTGGAGTGGGCTAGAGTATCCAGATCACATATGATCCGGTTACACCCTAACCACGGGCAAGAGGTTGCTCATGTGAAGCAACGCCACTTCTAAAGTAGAAGGGGTTGGAGAGGTTGTCCTCAATAGGACTTTAGGGAATGAGATCACTCTTGAATGAGGGGATACATGTCCCAAACTTGGTTTAAGGGACGTTGTTGGCCAAGATGGTTTGAGACTAGTCCAACAGGTTTGTAATAACTAAGAATGGTACAGTATGTTTGTAGCTAAATGAATTATATATTTGTAATCCGTGCATCTATGCCATTATATATTAAGATACGTTAAATAGAAAGTCATTCAAAAGCTAACGAAGTTGAGATTGTTGCCTTCTGTCGGCATAAACCCTCAAATAAATGTGAGATAGGCAAAGAGGCAAAATCACTTTCGAAGTTCCGTCAAAGGAATAGCGAAAGAAGCACCGCTCCTCTAGAGTGATTTGAAGTTTATACAAAATAGAGGGGGGAGACAAGTACTTTGTGACCATCATTGATGATGGTACAACGTATTGCATCATTTATTTGTTGAAAAACAAAGATGAAGCTGTTGAAGCCGATAAGCGCTACAAAGCAGAAGTTGAAAACTAACTAAGCCTACGGATTGAGGAATTCGTAGTGATAGATGGGGGAGAATGTGAAGCATCGTTTATCAAAGCGACTGCTCCTTACTCACCTCAGTCTAATGGTGTTAGCCACACGCAAAGCCGTACAACTAAATTTTGTGGGGCAAGACGATCCTTGCCGCTAATGCAATTCTCAATAGAATGACGCATAAGGATAAGGATAACCATGCGTGTGAAACATGGAAAGGATCCCACATACAAATGTTATGTTGTGGGGTGGCTTGGTAGAGCTTGGAATACCGAAACAGGTCAAGTTGGACCTAAGACTGTAAATTGCATATCTATTGGATCTGCAAATAACAGTAGTGGTTATCGCCTCTTAGTGTCAAAGAATGCTGAATTCTTTCAAGATAACTTTCATTGAGAAGGAAAAAGAAGTAATTGCTCGAGGTTAACAAGAACCAGTGAGTGCCTAATTGTCCGAAACTAGACGTTTCGTATATATAGGACTCGAAAGTTGCTGACTATTTAGAACTTAATATTCCAGATCTACAAAACTCAGGAATTCTAGATGTTGAACCGAGAAGGAGCAAAGAGGGGACAAAGACTTGTTCTAGGCCTTCTAGCTTGTATGGTTGAGAATGAACCATGGACAATTAACAAAGAATTGTCATCTCCAGAAGCGCTACTTTGGAAAGAAGCTACAGAGAAAGAAATAGATTACATCATATAGAACCATACTTGTGTAATGAATGACCTTTCTCTGGGAAAAGAACCTTTGGGTTGTGAAAGTGGATACTCAAAAGTGAGTGCAAAGTAGATGGATTTACGAACGAGTATAAGGCCTCAGCTACTTGTACATGTGCTCCCCTGTGAATAGCTTAACATCCAGGGCCATTGCAGTCTTGCGTGACATGGATGTTGAAACAACCTTTCTAACCGGAGAGTTGGAAGGAGAGGATCAAAGTTGGTTTGTTGGACTGTTGGGCTTCTTCCTGAACTTTCATTTTGGTCCTGGAAGTTTCAGGTAAAATAGAAATAATAAATCTGACAACAAAAACATTGACTTTGAAGTTAGAAAGCCAACAGTTGGAAAACCAACAGTATGAACGTGAAAGTCATATTGAAATAAAAGTCTCGATATGAAAGATATGGGTATCACATATGACATCTTAGGAATTGAGATTTCTAAGACATCTAACAGACTGGTCTAATTCCAATATTATTTGTGAGGTAGTTGACAGTCTCGTTGAAGCCACCAATGGATATGAATCCTATAACTGATTGGAATCATGGTGCACCCATATACAAGGAGCGATATGCGCAGCTCACATGTAGTTCAATGTATGTTACACACTATAACCGACCTGGTATCGGCCTACAAAGCAGATCAGTTGAACTAAGGTTCACTCGTGATTCTAAAAATGATCGGTAGAAGGCGTTAAGTTGGATATGACGATATCTGAAATATTCGCTTATCTACGGATTATGGTATTCTGGATGTCCAGCGATTCTGGTAGAACACAGTGATGCAAACTGGACATCAGATATGAAGAACACCAAAGCCAAAAGCAAATGTGTAAGGCGAGTCTTGGAAAACCCTCTAAGCAAACTTGCATCGGCCGATTCATGATGGAATCAGAGTTTATCGCTTTAAATAAAGCATGAAAGAAGTTGAGTAACTTCACGACTCCTTAGAGGACGTCCCTTATTGGGAGAAATCCATGCCTTCGGCAGTTAGACACTGTGGCTAGTCGGTCGGCTTCAGGAAGGTCACGGATGACGGCGTCTGGACATATATGTCGGAGACATAAGACCGTATGACAGTTGATCATCACATGTGACACTTCCTTGATTACTAATCAAATGATATAGCAGACCCTTTAACTAAGGGACTACCAGAAGATCAAGAATTCTGCATGTCTAGGGGAATGGGCTTAAAACCCAAATAATACGAACCTTTGTGGTGGTAACCCAACCATACTGACTGGAGATCCCAAGAATTTGGTTCAATGGGAAAACTAAGTTGTAAAAAGGTTCAGTTGAGCGCTTCGGTGGAAGCAACAGCACTTCGGATAATGATTTCTGTAAGGAAACATGAATTCAAAGTTGTTCCCGCAATAAACATTAAAGTGCTACCTGCATAGTAGGTAAAGGTTAAGCTTTCAAACCTTTAATGATCCTCAAACGGTTGAGGTTAATGTTGGGAAAACTTTTAATGATTCCTAACACTTGTGAAGTTGGGTATAGAAGGATACCTTGTAGGAGATCACCTATTTAAGTGGGAGGACATGCCGCCTCAAATGAACGCACTTAAGAATCCAAGTGTGTCCAAGGCCACAACGGACAGAACAATAAGAATAAAAATGAATAAGGGGACTTATCGTGTTGGTATCATTGTCTTGACTTACACTAAACACTGACGGTTCAAGACATCACGTTCACCGCGCAGTAACTAAGTCCGGTGGTATTCAACTAGGAAAAGTTCAAATCAGAAACTACCTCTCCTGATGCAATATTTTTTCGCTGAAAGATTGCTAAAAGCAGGCACCTTGTGTGTGCACCAAAATCTCTTTCAAGAGAGGATTGTTAAAAATTTGCCTTTGGTGGGGAGGTTGCGTCCACCCATGTTTAATGACTTAAACACTAGGGTTCCGCATGTTGGAGGCTTTTTCTCTTCACACGTGCATAATCTACTACGTGAGTAGATGGCCGTAGGGCCAAGGATTGTCAAATTTCGTTAAGAAATGAAAGAGATATTGATCCACGAAGTAAGGTGTTTGAGACATGAAAATATGGTGTGGGACAAATCTACTACATCGGTGGGAAAAGGAAGAATTGTTCTCTTTATAAGTCTCAAAATTGGCTAAGGGTTTGGGACCCCAAGGGGTAACCCATGTGTTTGAAGGAGGGAGGACCTAGGTGTGCTTGGGTTCGCGGCTAAGCCTACACGCGCACCGTCGCCCGCCGGTCCCGGCTCAGGTCTCGGGTCGTGGGCTACTTCTGATATTATCCTTTTGGACCCCAAACTGTTTAGTATATACAGTTTCGTCCCTGGAGTTTCAGAAAGCTTTCTGAAACGTTTTGCACTTACTATAAAATAATTCTGGCCATGAATACCATGATTACACCTTTTAAAGGGTCAATCACCTCTCCTCCTCCTAAACACTATATAAACTTCTGAAACAGATTTGAGGTACAAAATATAGAGAAGAGAGAGGACGAAAAACAAGTCAAAATCTGTTCCAAAAACTGAGCAACAGAAACAGAAACTCTTCCTTCATTTTTCCTCTAAATCAGCAAGTCGTTTCGTGTTCGTTTTTTTCGTCAGAATCAACCTATTTGCTTTGTAGTGTTGATTAGTTGATGTTTTATCTTGAGAGACTATTGCCCACTAACGTAAAAGCATATATACGGGGCAATCTTGTCTTCAAGTCAGAGAGTCATCTCTCGGCTCAGCCACAGTTGTAATAATCCAGATTTAGTGTTTCTTGATTTCAGGTTATCAAGATTCAAGACTCAATAAGCTTGCGGCAGTTCTCAATTTTGATTGTTTATTCATCCTTTCGAACACTTGTAATATTTATTTACTTCCCGTACTGCAATTATATCCAACACACTTTTACTATCTCATTAGATATCTGATATCTTTCGTTGATTAACGGTACTATTAAATAACTTTATCCATCAAGCTGTACGCATGAAAAGAAACTACTAATCTTGATTTATAATTACAGTGGAGCTATGCTTTCCGTTGAATTCTAAAGGTAAAAGATTAGGTTGCCGCATCAAGATACTATATACAATATGTCAAGTAACATGGATGATGCATATATAAATATATATGTCAAAAGGGATATTACACATTTAGTCCATCAAAAATCGATAAATTCTGATTTTGTTATTATAATTTTTAGTTAAATATATTTAACCTTCAATTAATTAATATGCGGACTTTTAATCCCTTTGATCGTAAATCTTCACAAATGTAATGAATTATTAAGTCTTAAATCATTCAATTATCGATGTGTTGTGTTGAGTTTATTACCGTTACTCCATAGTTGAAGGTAATATAGTTCTAATAATAGCCTAAGTATCACATGATTCCTTTATAAAGTGACCAAAAATACATGTTTTAGTTAATTAAAGGTTAGATGTGCTTAACCAATATTAGGAGAACCAAAAATAGAATATTAATACCAATAATCGAGGGATTAAAAGTGTAGTTATCTCTATGTCAAAAGGAATTAGTAGACTAGGTCACTCCCAATTGAAGAGCAACTCCAAAATGGTAGGCCAACTATCATAGCTAAGATTTTTTGGTGGTTCTTTAGCAAGCATCCTATGTATATATATTGTATACTTTTTTTTTATATCCAGCTTCCTGGCTTACGTCAGACTATTCTTGAAGATAGTAGTCCCGGTCCCTCAACACTACTACCAGTAAATCGCGGGATGTGTCTGAATGACCAGAGTTTGAGAACAGGGCAACTGATATCACCTACAAGATCCTACCACAGAAGAAAGTAAATTGCTCCCACCAGGGTTCGAACTCACGCTGCAGGCCTCCAGCTGGATTTTAAGTTCCCCTCCTTTGCCATCCAAGAGGGGAACAAGTTACTCAATCATAAAGCTCCATCGAATTAAGTTGATATTGAAACAACAAGTCACTCAATCATATTTTATTCTCAATTTTTACTGTAATGTTCGTGCATGATTACGAATTTAATTGTGTGTTATAACTTTGTTAAGATACTGGTTGTAGCTAAGTTGCTGGTCATGTGCATGATATTGTCATTGTCCCCTTGTTAAAAACCTCGGATAATTATAAGTGTAGTTGACTTTCAGAAGAAAATAATCATAATCTGTAATTTTCCTAAAGTTGCAGTAATGTTTGTTTTTAGGCACTTAGGATCCATTGGTACGAAAGATAAGCAAAAATAATTCTGGAATAAGAATTTAGTAATTTCTTATCCTTTGTTTGATTACGAATTCTAGGATAAGTTATCTCAGAAATAAAAATAGTATTGAGATAACTTATATCTGCCATATGGTGGAAAAAGTTATCCCAAGATTGTGAAATTTTTTTTTTATTATAGAAATTATGGAATGTATGTTACTTTTAATACAACATAACAAACAATCAATAAGAAATAATTTTAAAATAACTAATCCCGACATAACTAATCACTGACATAAATAATTTCACTATAACTTATCCCAACATAATTTGTTTTCTAACCAACCGACCTCTTAGAGGTTAAAGCTTCAGCTTTATTAAGCACTGAATGATTTTATTAACACAACTACATTCAGCAAATCGATGCTACAAAACTTTTGTCTTTCTCTTCTTGTTTTTCTCCTTATACTGGTACTTGAGTTTCTACTTCAATTCTAACATGTTGGACAAACCTTTGTACTTGCGGATCTGAATTATGTTGTTAAAATTAGCCCATAAAAATATGATTCATTTAATTTGTTTGTTTATTTATTTAATTTAATTCATTTTGATCTGTTTAATTCAGTCAATTTAAAGTGGGCTGATTTGAGAAAATGTAGCTTAGATTAACTCATTAAAAACCTTGTTAAACTATTTTTTTACAAAATAATTGTTTGATTTGGTAACTAAAAAAATTATAAGAAAACAAATAAAGTAATTAAAACTTGATAAAGTTGGGTGGGTTGGGCTATGATCAACTTTTAGTCTATTTTAATGTAAATAACTTTTGAACGAATTAATGATTCAATTCATTTTAATCGGTTCAAATTCAGTTGAATCCACCCCTCTTTTGATATCCCTAATCTAAATTCATTTGCTTTTTAGGATCATTCTAGGTTTGACAAAGTTTGAAGTTGGGTGCAGTGTGCAGTGTGCAGTGTGCAGTGAGCTTCAATCTTGGGCTTTGAACTTTAGGCTAGCTAGTTTTTTTTTTTTAAAGAAAAATGTTTGTTTAGCATCATTACTCAAAGAAAATAATTCCCTCATTATTTTTATTAATGAAGAAGTATATTTACATGATATACAATATTTAATTATAAAAAATAAATCTATTTGTTTCTAATACAAGACTAATACATTTTTCTAATACAATATTATTACCGTAATTACATATACAAGAATTCTACAAATATGATAAATTATACCAAAAACCCTCCTAATTGATATAGACTGTCTTTCAACTACCGTAACTCAGAAGACTCGCTATTTAACTGCTAGTTGGCTCCAAGCAGGAACACAGCCAAAAATTGGGTTGGAATTTGTAAATGACTGGCACACTATAAAGAAAATATCTGTAGCAGAGTTTGGAAAGGAGTATCTCCTGATTAACACCTACATCATTAAAATTCAGAAATTTTAATACCTACATGCTTTTTCTTTCTTTTGTCATTCGGTGTTCCAATCTCACTTGTCCGACTAGTCCAATTAATTTAGATTTTCGCTAGATGTGAGCTGGAGAATGTATTAGGTAAAATAATGTTGATATTAGATTTTAGTACAATGTTTGGTTATAAATCTCATTTATGTATAATTAATATCAATATTATTTATACACTCTGTTTAGTATTATTTTTATACATAATAAATCATGACATTAACAATACAAGTACGATCAAGTCCTAGCTAGAAATATCTTAAGAGAAGAAGAGAAATCCTTTGGATTCGAAGCAAAACCCCTCTCCAACCGGTCAAGATTCTTATATTTATACACCATATTTAGTATCATTCTTGATAATGCAACAAACTAAAAAATCGATAAGAAATAATGTTAGCATAGCTAATCTCAGCGTTACTAATTCTAATATTACTAATCTCAATATTGTTTGTCTTTGAACCAAATGACTCCTAAATGCATTATCGTAAAACCACCATGAATTGTAGTGAAATAAATTGAAATCTCTCCACTCTTAGTTGTGCCAAAGGTCTCGGTGTTTGAGCTTTAAGAATGAAGAAATTTTGAAAGGAAGTGCTTCGTTATTTAATAGGTCTTTTGCGGCATAAATTCATATTAATTGATCCAGTAAACATCAGATATCATATGATTATACCAATTAAAAAAATCCAGTTTCAATGCTCATACCTAGATCTTTAGTTAAAAGCCGATGAATATCAACTATTTCACCACATTTCGATGTGATTTTATGACTTGCTAAGTATGATTGTTATACTCTCTCAGTCTCAATTTATGTGGTATATCTTTCTTTTTATTTTGCTCTAAAAAAATATAATCTTTATATAGTTAAAAATAATTTAATTTTAAAATTCTCTTTTTATCCTTAATTAATCACAAAAATATCTAAAGTCTTTTTAGATCATAAATAATAAATTCTTTCATCCTTTTTAAAATTATATGACTAGTCAAATAGTTTCACATAAATTGAGAAATAAGAAGTAGTCTCGCATTAACAAGGAAATCAAAATTTTCTGTTTTTTCATAAATAAAAAAAAAATTAAAAAAAAGAAAAGAGATTGCACTAAAAGCTTTGCAGCTGTGCCTCACAAGTTTAATGGTGAATACTGTTACTACAAGACTGACAAGCAGCTTCAGTGATGAGTCTCTGGTTCTGTTTCCAGCTAGCTTTCATGTTTCATCAACTGCAAACAAAAAAGGAATAAAAGGCATGCGGATTTTAATGTACATTGAAGAACTTGTATTAGACAACCTAATCTCCTAACATGACAACTTATAGATACTCCCTCAACATAAAAAATTAGTGCCCACTTAATTTTTTATTTTTTATTCAAAAGAATTAATTTTAATTTTTCAAATTTATTTTTATTAATTATTAGGTGATCAAATTTCAATACCTACTTTAGTTAAATTATCTATTTTTCCCTAGAAATTAGTATTTTCTTAAAAGATATATAAATGACTAAGTGAACACTCTTTTTTATTCGGATGGAGTACTTACAATCCGCTTTTACAATTGGGCTAATGAAGGAAGATATCGATATATTTGCAACATCAGGATCATGAGCTGATGAAGAAAAGTCGTTTTCTAGCTACCTATCAACACTTACTCGGTCTATTCTAATTTATTTGATATAATTTGATTCGTTATTGAATTTAGAAAGAATAATACTTTTATAATTTGTGATTTCAAATATGCTACTTCCTCTGTCTCAAAAAGATTGACCTATTTTCTTTATTAGTTTGTCGAAAAAAGATTGACTCATTTCTATATTTAAAAATAATTTAATTTATGAGATCATTTACACCTACACAAATATCTAAGATTTATTTTAGACCACATATTTCTAAAGTGTTTATTTATTTCTTAAACTTTATGTTAAGTCAAACTAAGTCAATCTTTATGAGACGGAGAGAGTATGACATTTGTATGTCTATAGAATTTTTGAAACTAAGAATAAATAAGAAGTTTAAAGTTAGATTATTTTCTATATAAATATATAATTCTTTTATAAAGCGATTAATAAGAAAATAATATCACATAAACGAAAAAAAAAATATACTCCAAGCAAGCATCGAGCAAACTTCCTTTTTAGGATGAGTGTTGATATATACACTCTACCGATATGCGTTACTTTTACGAACCCGCAAATATTATGATATATTTAAGACCATCAATGTAAAAGTTTTATAATTATACATATGCTATACTCTAATTCAACCGTCTCGAATTATTTGTATTTTTTTTCAAATTATCTATCGTGATTTCTAAAATAGTTGTATCAAATTATTTGTCATTTTAAAAGTTCATGTTAAATAAGGCAATATACACACAATATACAAGTGTATATTGCCTTATTCAAAGGCCACGAAATCAGCCCATATCTGCCCATATTGGGCATCTCGGTTTTACCTATTTGGTACATAAGATATTGTATATTTGGAAAATATATGTGTAGTCTATTGTAATGTATTTGTTACCTAAAGTAGGTTTATACACTACCATAATTGTAGAGTTAGAATTATGATAAAATAAGATTTAGGAATATTTTGTATCTTGTATATATACCTATTCAAGTAATGAAAATAATCAAGGGGATTATTTCTTCCTCGAGTCATAGACCGGTCACTCGTAGTCAGCGAGGTATTTTTACACCTAAAAGACATTTTAATTTACATTCTGATGTCTCTAAATTTCCATTACCCCGTAACCCTGTGTCCGCCTTAAATGACCCTAATTGAAAAATTGTTATGACTAATGAATATAATGCTCTTATTGATAATAAGACGTGGGAGTTGGTGCCCCGTCCTTCTGGTATTAATGTTATCAGGTCTATGTGGATTTTTGCTCATAAGGAGAATTCAGATGAGTCATTTGCTAGACATAAGGCGCGACTTGTGGGTGATAGTAAGACTCAGCAGGTTGGGATAGATTGTGGTGAGACGTTTAGTTCGGTGGTCAAGTCGGCTACTATTCGTACGGTGCTTAGCTTGGCTCTTTCAAAGACTTGGCCTATTCATCAGTTGGATGTCAAGAATGCCTTCTTACATGGTGACCTCAAAGAAACAGTCTATATGCATCAGCCATTGGGTTTCAGGGATCCTAACCGTCTGCATCATGTCTGTTTATTGAAAAAGTCCTTATATGGGCTTAAGCAGTCTCCACGGGCCTGATATATGAGATTTGCTGACTTCGTTTCGACTATTGGGTTCACTCACAGTAGGTCAGATAATTCCTTGTTCATCTACCGCAGTGGTTCGTCCTTGACCTACATTCTGTTGTATGTGGATGATATCATCTTGACTGCCTCTTCCGATGCCTTGCGCCAGTCTATCATGACCATGCTCAGTTCTGAGTTTGCTATGAAAGACTTAGGGCCATTGAGTTATTTTTTGGGGATTGCCGTCAAACGTCATTCAGGTGGTTTGTATTTGTCTCAACGGAAATATGCTGCTGAGATCATCGAGAGGGCTGGGATGTCATCCTGTAAGTCCACTACTACTCTTGTTGATGCAAAACCCAAGCTTAGTGCCGCAGCAAGTGCACCATACGAGGACCCGACCCTCTATCGCAGTCTTGCAGGGGCTCTCCAGTATCTTACATTTACCAGACCGGATATTACGTATGCTGTTCAACAGGTGTGTTTATTCATGCATGATCCCAGAGTTGAGCACATGAATGCAATCAAACGCATCATTCGGTATATCCAGGGGACACTGGACTATGGGTTGCACTTGTATCCTTCTTCTACATCCACACTTGTCTCATACACAGATGCGGATTGGGGTGGTTGTCCGGACACCAGACGGTCTACGTCAGGATATTGTATGTTTCTTGGTAACAACTTGGTCTCCTGGTCTGCAAAGCGTCAGGCGACTCTATCCCGCTCAAGTGCAGAGGCATAATATCGAGGGGTAGCTAATATGGTCTCAGAATCATGTTGGTTACGTAATTTTCTTGTAGAGCTTCATTGCCCCATTCAGAACGCGACCTTAGTATATTGTGATAATGTTAGTGCCATCTACCTCTCAGGTAATCCGGTTCAGCACCAACGCACCAAACATATCGAAATGGACATTCACTTTGTCCGGGAAAAGGTTGCTCGGGGGCAGGTACGCGCATGTCATGTCCCGTCAAGATATCAAGTTGCAGACATCTTTACAAAGGGTCTTCCCTCAGTACTCTTTGAAGATTTTAGGACAGTCTCAGCGTTCTAAGACCGCCCGCTATGACTGCAGGTGTGTGTTAAATAAGGCAATACATACACAATATACAAGTGTATATTGCCTTATTCAAAGGCCACGAAATCAGCCCATATCTGCCCATATTGGGCATCTCGATTTTACCTATTTGGTACATAAGATATTGTATATTTGAAAAAATATATGTGTAGTCTATTGTAATGTATTTGTTACCTAAAGTAGGTTTATACACTACCATAATGGTAGAGTTAGAATTATGGTAAAATAGGATTTTAGGAATAGAATAGGAATATTTTGTATCTTGTATATATACCTATTCAAGTAATGAAAATAATCAAGGGGATTATTTCTTTCAGTTCAGAACAATTTTTTTTTCATTTTACCCTTAATAATAATTGTTCTTAAAGACTACAAACATCTCAATTATAAAGAGATTACACATGAATAAAATAAATTATATTCTAAGACATAGAAATATATAAGTAAGGGTAAAATAGTCACTCTTCCTAATTAATATTTTTTTAATGAGCATGAAGAAAAAAAAATGATAAATAATTTGAAACCAAAGACGTACCATGTTAAAGATAAATTTTAAATATATATTTTTAACAGGTTTCGTGCGAATTCAAACTATTCACATCAATTCGAATGGAGGGATCTAACTCCCATTTATCCACCATCATCATATGTTTTGCAAATTTTTGTCCTACGGGTTTTAGCCAAAATCGTTGTGTGTGTGTGTGTGGTGGTGTGGGTGGGTTGGGGGAGGGGGAGTGTAAAAGTGACCGTTGAGTTGTAGTGAAGACTGAAGACTAAAAAAGACTTCACGAGAATAGTGCTTTAACTGCTACTCCCTTTCGTTCAGTTTTATTTGTCAATTATATTTAAAAATAATTATTTAATTTAGTTTGTGTACTTAAAAAAATTAAGAAATAATTTCTCATTTTTTCTCTATTTTACCTTAGTATTACTAAGTTAAATTTTTCAATTTCTTTTTCCAACACTTTAGAATTATACTAGTCAAACTTGAGTTTTTTTTCAAAAGTCTAATCTTTTTTTATTGGGAACATGTGAATTGTTGGAACTAATTACTTAATTAGTTGACTGCACATTATTTTTGATAAGCTTTAATTGATTTTAATTATTAGATAATTAGCAATAATTAGGATAATATGATAATTTTTTTATTGTATTTTTGGCTCTTTAATAGGTGCCAAGAGAAAAGTGAAACTGGAGGAAGGAAGTAAAACAAAGCTTAAAGTAGTTTTATAATATTCAAAGAACATTTCCCATGTGAATGATTTTCGTTTCTTCTCCCTTTCTTCCCCCATCCCCCAAATTAAAACACCACAATATTCATAACAAACAATTTCTGTACTTTCCTACAAATATATATGAGCCTATCTTAAAGCTTATAAATTATAACTGTATGCAAATTCTATAAATGTCTTGGGTGCGTAAATTCTTTTTATATATAAAACTAGATCTCTTTAATAATTATCTATTGTAATAACATATCATTATATATTTTTTTAGAACTGATTTTTTATATTATATTTTATATTTTTATAACTGTATTCAACCTATAACAATAATACTCATCATTATTGTGCCAATACATTTTTTTATAAAATAATATCTCAATAGAAATAAAATAAAATCTAAACATCAAATACTATTATAAATATATAACAATATAAGGGTCAATCCATGTTAAAAGGTTTGATGCTCTAAATTTAAAATGTGTCACATATAAACCGGAGCTATGCTCCCGTTTGACCATAAATTTTGAAAAGTTGAGTTTTGAAGTTGTAATTTTTGGAATTGAAAGTTGTGTTTGGACATACATTTATTTTGAAAAAAAATTGAAATTCTATGAGTGAAAGTCCCAAAAATTCAAAATCCGATGAAATTTTTTTAAAGATAGATTTTCAAAATATACTTCAAAATTTATGAACTAACAGATATTTAAATATAAATTTTCAAAATCTAATCTAAAATCTACGATCAAACGCTACCCTAATTGGGATATTAATCCCTTGTTTTTTCACTTCTCCACTAAACCACAAACCAAAATCCCAAAAAGTCTCAACTTGTTATAAATAGACTCTCCCCCCCCCCCGCCCTTCTCTCTAAAGTCCCTACCCTCTCTCTGTATAAAACCCCCCAAAGATCGTCCCTTTTCAACGCTTTGTATAGCAAAAATATGCGTGCTTTCTCTTATCAGAGACCCCATTAACCAACTCCTTAATTTCCTTCTTTGGCCCGTATAAACTCTGTTATATCGTCATTGTCACGCATATTTGTCCTATTCCTTCTCTTTTCCCCCTTATTTTCTTCTAAGAAAAAAAATAAAAAAGGTTCCATCTTTATTTTGTTTGCAACAAACAGAGAGAAAAGTAACGGCGATATGTTCAGTGAAGAAGAGTTGCGTGAGATAAGTGTGTTGAAGAGAGGTGATGATTACGTGGAGGTTTTGTGTGGTTGCACCAGTCACCGTTACGGTGATGCTGTTGCTAAACTTAGGGTTTCTTCTTCTGGCCAACTTCAAATAGCCTGTGACTGTACCCCTGGTTGCCCCGAAGGTTGTTACACACACACACACATATATCCTTCTTTGTCTCTTGGTATATAATGTGTTTTAAGTTAAATGCATGTTGTTGATTCTAAGGGTACGTGCTACCTCTTTCCAGCATAACTATCTGTATGTATTTGTTTGAATACATTTATTTGACTGATGAACATTTTAAAGCAACTAAGCTAGAGAGAAATTAAACTAGCCTACATTGGTTGTACTTTTATGTACCTTCTTGGTACCTTTATTAATAATAATGTTTCTACCTTATCAAATAAAAGAGAAACTAACCTACATTGTACGTTGGATATGTAATACACTTTAATAGATGATAACAACAATAACATACCCAGTATAATCTCTCACAAGTGGGGTCTGTGAGTGTAGAGCGTACGCAAATCTTACCCTTACTTTGGGAGGTAGAGATGATGTTTCTGAAAGATCCTCGGCTCACGAGAATGTAGGTGAGTTCTGCTTATTGGCTTTGAAGAGGTGATGTTTTTTTTTCCTGACAAAGGAACCCGCAAACGCTACCTTCGGGGTGTGCACAAGTTAAACTTCGCTCCTGTGCAATAGCCCGCAGACCACAGTAGAGTTAAACCGCACTAAGCAAGCCCCTGTGCGACGAGTTCGACCCAGAAGACAAACCCCCTACTGTCGCAGGCAGGGGTTTCGAAGGTGAGACCTCCCATTGGGAAGTCCGATGCTCAAACCAAATGAGCCACTCTTTATTAACCCAAATCTTCATGGCGTGCACTTTTTGTAGTTCTGGTTGATGATATATATATATATATATATATATAACATAATTTTACAAGGTGTAATCAATCTCATAAAGTTATCATGAGATATTGGCTAAAGGACCTACTTATTCTAACTTGCACATCATTTTGTCCTAGGACCTTGGTTAATTAATATTTTCTCATATTAAGAAGACTAATTCCAATGTCAATGGTTTGGTTGATCGCATGTTTGCAACATGTGTATCATTAGCCTGAACAATTTTTGTTGTACAACAACGTCTCAATTCCGAGCTAGTTGGGATGACGGTATGAATCTTCCTAATCCGTGTGGCTTTTTTAAACATGTCCAAGTACATTTATGTATTGTGATGATTTTCATAAATTAACTAGATTGATGCTTCAGAAGAAATATTTCACAAGAGATATGGGCTAATGTACTACCAGGGGCGGAGCTAGGTTGGGCCGGGGGTTAAAATTATTTCTTATCTATATATATTAGATGTTGAATCCCCTGATTTCTTCGTCTGTTTACTCGTCTGTTTACTTCTTTATATTTTTAACCTCTTAGTTAAAATTATGGCTCTTCCACTGTGTACTACTAGTACTTCTTCTCAACAGAGGCACTGTCTCTCTCTGGAAACAAGTTACCTAGCTTCTTGATTAGTTTTGAACTTCTTTAGCAAAAGAGAAGGGCTTTCAAGTAGCAGGTTGACATTTTTTCTCCTGCATAATTAAGTTGTCAGTTTAGAAAGTTGAAGTTCTTGCTAGATAGGACCAATATGTTGTACCTTCTTGTGACACTTGTATTTTGCTGTATGTCACTTGATTATTAGCATGCTCTTACCTATTGGAATAAGTTTACTGTCATGCCTACTTTTTTTTCATTATTGACACGTTTAGTAATGGTATAACTGTACTAACGCTTAGCTCCTTGTTTTTATGAAAGAGAAAAACATTACCTTATTTGGTAGATATTTTCTTGTTTTGCTTCTAGTAAAAGTTGCTCGTTTGTGATTAGACAAGCTGACTCCGGCTGCATTCGAGAAGCATTCTGGAAGAGAGACTTCTAAGAAATGGAAGAATAATATATGGATCATTGTTGATGGTGAGAAGGTTCCAGTGGTAAAGACTGCACTACTCAAATATTATAACCAGTCTTTAAAGCATGCCAATGGATCACATAAATCTGGTCATCGCGATGAGTTTATCATATGTACAGAGTGCAACAAAGAACGCAGGTTTCGTCTCCGCTCTAAGGAGGAATGCAGGAGCTACCATGATGCTTTGGCCAATGCGCATTGGAAGTGCTCTGGTATTCCTTTTGACAAGTATGTTTCCTTTTCATGCTTAATTTCGAGTATCTTTTACATATGCAGGCTGTTGTTTTCAATTTATTCATCTTATTCAAAAAGAGGTTTCTTCTAATTGATCAATCTGACTTTCATAATGGAAATCTGTAATTAGGACTCAGTTACCAGTGGAATGACGGAAATATTGATTTCCTGTAAAATTATTTTCGGATGTCTTACCTCATACACAAATTACTTTCCTATTTCAATCATCTTGTTGCTAATTCTGTGTTCAGCCTGATGAAGGACCATTCAATGGTAAAAAATCAGAACTTGAATAGATATCACGGATATTGCTAGCACAATTCATCTGAAAGGGGTTTTGTAATGAATGAGATAGCTTGCAAGGTTAATTTGAATTAGGAGGGATAAATATACCTTGACAGAAAGGGAGTTTTTTGTGCTATCACGAGAGTAAAACTAGAATTGTGCTTGCTCTCCGAATGAATAGTTGGATCCATGAAAGTTTAAGAAGGGGGAATCATTAGAGATCAGTTATTTATGTTATGCTTTATAAATGGAATGAGTTGCTAATACACACGAAGTACACAGGAAGTGTTTACATTTATGTGATCATAATTGGGATAGACCTTGGATAAAAAGTGCCATGTATAGGAAAGCGTCATAGTAGTTCATTTGCTAGGAGATATTAAGTGATCTCTTATACGCATTTCCTCCCCCCATTCTGATGGAAAGGAAGCTGAGATTTCCTTTCTCTTATCACCAAGAGAAAGGTGTTGATGGTATAAAATAAGATGACAGATAAGAGGATGAGCAGGAAGTTATGGTCTATCACAGAATATATATTACATGAATAAAGCAGATCAATTTATTCTGGAAGTATTTTCTAGAATTTATCAAACTATTGCCACTATTGTGTGATGATGAGCTCATGATATCTAGAATAGTCAAAATTTAAGCGTCTAGTTTAAACAGCTCCTTATTCTATCAAAAGTTTCAATTCGACGGACATGGTATAGACAAGGAAATGAATGGTTCTTATTTGACTTGGAAATTTGAAATGCAATACTATGAATGTGGTGGTAAGTTTATAATACAATTGGAACCACCCTGCCTAAGGTGCCATGCCGTCTGTCTTTGTTTGTTCCTACTAAGGAACTCGTATCCACTCTGTTGAATAGGAGAACTAACTGACAACTGATTTTTAGAACTTGCTGACATGTTCAATCTGCCCACTTTGTTGGCTGGACAATCACCCATAGATATGTGTGTGTGTGTGTTTACATTTGTTGTTATTTTCTCCAGTCTGATATCTCTGTTTTTGACTGAGTGGGTAGAATGCTTCCTTTGATCCTTAACATGCCATTTTGTGATATATTCTTTACTTCCTTTGATCCTTAACATGCCATTTTGTGATATGTTCTTCGTGTAGTTGTTGAACCACCAAATATCCAGGAAGAGATTATGCAACCAATTAATTCTAGCTTATGCATTACTTCATTTTCCAAGTTAGTAATGTGCATTTATTTAAACGAATTGAAGCCGTCCCCCATTCTATCATTTTCCCCCTTTCTTTTGGAGTTAGCAGTCGGGGGAGGGGTAATTCTATCTGAGGCCAATTACCAAAATCTTTGTCATTGTCCAAATAACTGTGAAGTTACTGTAATGTGGCTGTGCTTTGTGAGACAAACTGTAAACGACCTGTCTAGTTTTCCTTTTTGACGTGCATTATACTTCTCTCTTTTTTCTTAATTGTATTCATTGTGGACATGTTGTGTTCTAGATTTTCATGTGATGATGATGAAGAACGAGCAAGCCGAAGGGTGTACATGGGATGTCTGCGTTCTCCGACATGTAGAGGTTGCACTTCATGTGTGTGCTTTGGGTGTGAAATATGCCGTTTCTCAGACTGCAGTTGCCAGACTTGCATTGATTTCACAAGGAATGCAAAAGCTTGAAAATCACCCTTTTACTTAAAGCATTTCTTTCAATTTAAAGGGGCATGTTTTTCCAATCATTAGTTCATTTGAACCCCATGCACTTGTTAACAGCATGATTTTGCTGACATTCTTTTTGAGGTGTTTAACCCAAATTTACAGTTCATATTTCAGTCAAAAGGCCTTTTTTTGGCCCCGTCAGTAGACTTTTTCCTGTGTATATGGTTTACTACATAGTACTTAGTTAGCTGGACAGTGGAATTTCAATCATGACTGTTTGTATGATGGAAAAAATGTTAGAATATTATGCAATATGATTATGTATTAATGTAGTATCATGTTATATATGGTAAGTAGTAAAATGTTAATTAGGAATATTATGTTAATTAGGTAAAAGATTATTAGGAATTGATTAGGAAGATTAGGCATGATTGACTCTTCCTAATTGATTAGGAAGATTAGGCATGATTGACTCTTCCTAATTGATGTATATTGTGTATGTATTGAACCCTTGAAGGATGAATATAGTGAGGAAAATACTTTCAAAGTCTTATATGGTATCAAGAGCTTAAAGAAAGATTCAAAATTAGTTTAATTCCTTCCAAATTTTCGGTTCATCTTCCTCCCTAGAACCCCAGTGGCTGATTTTTTTTTTACTCCTTTATTGATTATCCTTCATCACAACCAATTATGTCTGAAACCAAATCATCATTTCACCCTGCCCTTGCCGTCTCAAACATCAAAACACATGTTTCCATCAAACTAGAAATGGAAACCGTCCCTTATGCGACTTGGGCGGAATTATTCAAAATATGTTGTCGTGCTCACAAGGTTCTTCATCGTATAATTCCTCCAAAAGATGGTAAAGGGAAAGACATAACAAACGATGCAGGCAAGGAATTATGGGATACACTTGATGCCACAGTCCTTTGTTGGATGTATGCAACAATCTCCACTGACTTGTTGCATATGATAATGGAACCGGATTCCACAGTCATGGAGGCGTGGGAACGCTTGCAAGATATTTTTCAAGATAACCAAAACTCTCGCGCTGTTACATTGGAACAAGAGTTCTCAACCATTGAGATGACGGATTTTCCTAATGTTTCTACATATTGTCAACGACTCAAAGTGTTGGCCGATCAATTAAGAAACATTGGTTCATCGGTTACTAATAACCGGTTAGTCTTGCAATTGATCGCCGGTCTCACCGACGCGTATAGCGGCGTGGAAACTCTAATCAGTCAAAGTAATCCACTACCACAATTTTATCAAGCAAGGTCCATGCTTGTACTTGAAGAGTCGGGCTTGGTGAAAAAGGCCTCAACTATTTCAAATTCCGCCATGATTGCCACTCCTTCAAATGATGGTAATTTTTTTGACCCTTCTCAACAAAATAAGGACAAAAAGGACGTCATAATAATAAAAATAAGGGTGAAAATAGCGGAAATCACAAAGGTGGAGGCCACCGAAATTCCGGTGGCCGCGGTAATGGCGGCAACTCCAATTCGGTATGACAAGGACAACAAATTTCTGGCAAGAGGTGGCTGACAAGGGCAAAGAAATTTCAACGGCCGGCAAAGGGCCTTGGTCTATACCACCTAGTCCAGCCAACAGTAATCGGGCCAGCAAATTTCAAGGCCCATCGCCACCTCAACAAAACAGTGGGCATTATCCACCCTTTTGGCAGCAGCAGCAACAGGCCCATCAGGCCCATTTCGCTGGGTCTGTGAACACAGACAGTGGTAGTGGGCCTCAGCCGACCCAGTGGCATGAGGCCCATTCAATAGGGCCCCATCCCACGGAAATTGAGTCCGTCATGCACACTCTTGGACTTAATCCACCGGATTCAAATTGGTATATGGACTCAGGAGCGACGTCCCATATGACGTCCTCCCAAGGTAATTTCTCGTCCTATTTTAATTTAAGCAATGATAATGGAATAATTATTGAAAATGGTCATTCAATTCCAATAAAGGGTTATGGTTCTAGCAAATTGTCACCACCAAACCCACCCATAATCTTAAAAAATGTCCTTCATGCTCCCAAATTAATCAAAAACTTGGTTTATGTTAGAAAGTTTACAACTGATAATTGGGTATCTGTCCGGTTTGACCCCTTTGGCTTTTCCGTGCATGATTTTCAGACGGGGAAGCTTCTCATGAGATGTGATAGCAAGGGGGAACTCTATTCAATAAATCAGTCAACACAACAATCTAAGTTTCCTTCTGTTTTTGCAGCTTTGGCACCATCTTTATGGCACCAACGTTTGGGACATCCGGGAGAGGCTATTTTGGCTTCTCTTAAACAAAATAATTTTATTTCTTGTACCCAAACACGGACTCTAAATAAGTGTCATTCTTGCACACTTGGTAAACATGTTAAGTTGTCATTTATTTTCTCTACTTCATGCACTTTTTTGCCATTTAATATTTTACATTGTGATATTTGGACATCACCTGTTTTGTGATAATGTAGTATCATGTTATATATGGTAGGTAGTAAAATGTTAATTAGGAATATTATGTTAATTATGTAGAAGATTATTAGGAATTGATTAGGAAGATTAGACATGATTGACTCTTCCTAATTGATGTATATTGTGTATATATTGAACCCTTGAAAGATGAATATAGTGAGGAAAATACTTTCAAAGTCTTACAAAAAATTGGCTTACAAATATTTTTCTATGTTTGGTTGGTGAGAGGAAAATAATTTTTGAAAAAAATATATATTATAGAGATTAATAATAGTATTAACAAATCAGAAAGTATTTAGATGGAAGCTTTTAATGTTAAAGATTTGTAATAATGTTTAGGGGTTAGTTGAAGCATGTAATATGAAGTTAAGTTTTTTATGATATTTACAAGTAAAATGACATCCACCTATAAATGAAGTTAGTTATTTTTCCTCTATTGAAATCGAAAAGTGACATATATCTTTGGAAAGGGAAAAAGGTTTAAAATTGCATAATAATTTGGGAAATGGTTTACTTTTACCCTCTATATATGTCGGGGTCCAATCAATGGCCCCACTATTGCAAAATTAGCACATTTGAAGAGGATGAGTTTGAACTAAAGGGTGCAAATTTTTTCTAAAACTAGTTTGTCTGCTCTTTTGAACATAGCAGCATTATATTGATTGTAATGCAATTTTCTTCTTGTCCTTGCACATTCTCAAGGCACACATTCTAACATTTAGTTAAAAAGTTACTGTTTGACAGGGCCGGAGCATACTAGCTTTGATTCACCTCTTGTATATAGGTTATTCATTTGATATATATGAATAATTTATTTAAAAATTCAGAATTCGTAAACTCAAAATTCTGATTCCGTCTTTGGCAGTTGAGCTTTATACATCTTTGAGGCACAACTTTTTTATATGCATATGTAATCAGCTTACCTTTATGTACTAAAATGTGAAGTTAATATTCCATTTTATTATAAGGTATACATCAACACTTCATTAACAGATGAAATTTTAGACTTTTAAGGGAATTAATTTTTTAAATTTAAACTATACAAAAAGAATATAGAGTTAAATGGAATGTGTACGACAATTGTTCTGCTTAATTGCACTTCCTATGTCAACTTTATGATTAATACACGGTATCCGAATTGAGTGGCAATTTATTAGTACTATAAAATTATTACCTCACATCCAATAGGTATAAAATTTGATTCTCACCCAACCCTTTTTTCTCCGTTTCCTTACCCTTCCTTTTTAAACAAAAAAAATATGGAATTGTCTGATGTCATATAGCAAACATAGGTATGTAGACTTAAAATACTTAACCTTTATCTAAAAGCCTCTATGCAAGTGAAGTAAGAACGGTTTAATTAATTGTTAAAGAGGTCACAATTTGAATTATAGTAATATCAATAGTAATGAATTTGTGTTACAATAGTAATGAATGGTACAATATATATGACATTTTTTTAACAAGAAAGTGGCTAATCTTTATTTTACATCACATCAAAAGTCATGTTTGGGCAAAACTTGAGCTCTACAAAAAGGACACGCTTTCTTCCTCAATAACCACTTCTTGATGCAGTCTACATGAAACTCATGACCACATTGAAGTATGCCAATGTCATCTTCAACTTCATATTCGAGCAAGCAAATAGCACATGCGTCGCCTTCACTATAGCCGCAGGAGCATGATACGTTCTTGTTTCCAAATACTCCACAAACTTATTAGTACTCTTATTTTCTTCATCGTCTATTTCTTCATCGACAATTGATCCATAGTAACTATAAGTATTTGAATCACGAATCAACTGGGAAATATTGTTGGAAATTTGCCTTTGGCGGGGAGATGCGTCCACCCATCTTTGATGAATTAAACACTAGTGTTCCGCATGTTGGAGACCTTGTATCTTCGCACATGCATGATCTACGAAGTGAGTAGATGACCGTAGGGCCAAGAATCGTCAAATTTCGTTGAGAAATGAAAGAGATATTGGTCCACAAAGTAAGATGTTTGAGGCATGAAAATGTGGTGTGGGACAAATCTACCACATCGGTGGGAATAGGAAGAATTGCTCTCTATATAAGTCTCTAATGTAGTAAAGGGTTTGGGACCCCAAGGGGTATCCCATGTGTTTAAAGGAGGGAGGACCTAGATGTACTTACGTTCAAGGCTAAGCCCACACGCGCGCCGCCGCCGCCCGTCCGGTCATGGGCTGTGGGAACTTTCTGATATTATCTTTTTACCCCCCAAATTGCTTAATATTTACAGTTTGGTCCCTAGAGTTTCTGGAAAGTTGATTTTGGAGTGACGGAAGACAGAAAACTTTCTGCCTACCGTTGGACTGTTTTTGGGGCATTAATCAGTCATTATTTGGCTGATTAACTCCTCCATTATCACCCTCCTTCATGTACATTATTCAGCCTCTCTTGATGGCCATTAAACAGCCTCTCTAATGCCATTTACAGCCCTCTTAATGGCTATTTACAGTCATGTTGGGCAGTTGAACAACCCCTCTTCCTTGCTATATATTGAGCCTCCTTTGGCTCAATTCTGGACTGCAAAAGAGAACAGAAAAACAGACGAAAACAGTGACCAATATAGCACAAAACACAGCTCAAAACAGTGAGCAAAACAGTTACAAAACACAGCTCAAAACAGTGAGCAAAACAGCCACAAAATCAGCACAAAACAGTGAGCAAAATCACTGAAAAACAGTGAAGAAAAACCACTGCAAAACAGTGACGAAATACAGTGTGATATACACAAGATATACACAACAGAGACACACTATATACATAGAGACAAAACAGAAGAGAAGATAGAAACTCTTCCTTCCTTTTCCATTTCTTCAGCAAGTCAATTCATATTTGTTTTATTCGGAAGGCTCAACCTATTGACTTTGTAGCGTTGAGATTAAAGCGTTGTTTTATCTTGAGAGACTATTGCCCGCTAACGTAAAAGCATATATACGGGACAATCTTGTCTTAAGGACAGAGGGCAATTCCTCGACTCAACACACAACGTTGTAGCCATCCAGATTTAGTTGTTTCTTGATTTCAGGTTATCAAGATTCAAGACACAACAAGCTTGCGGCAGTTTTGAAGATTGGCCTATTTGTTCAACAAGATTCAATTTCTGAATATTGAATATTTGTTTATCCTTTGGAATACTTGTAATAGTTATTTACTTCCCGTACTGCTTTATAAAGTACAATAGAGTACCAACAATTTAAGACAAGATTGTATTGTATTACTATTAGTGTTCGAAAGATGTCGGTCAAAAGTTGTGTGACCAAATCTGGATATGGCAATGGTTTTCTGGTAGAAGAGAGTGATGATGATGAACGTGTTCATGGTGTCACCGCTACCAAGACTGGTGGGAACAAGCGCTCACGAGAACCTGAGGATGTCAACTGGGACAAGAGGAGAAGGCTGAAGATGTGGTTCTATTTTGCAGCAGAAGGCTTATATATGTCCCAGAAAAAAGATCCGAATAATGGTAAGAAGGAAATGGATACTCAGTTTGATGAAGTGACTGAAGTGGGCCAGAATTCAAAATTGGGATAAGTAGTTTTTCTTACTTGTCAAGAATAAAGATTAAATGATGTCTGATTAAAATGGATTAAAGTAAGGAGGAATATGAAAATAATTTATATTCCTTGCGCTTTAAAATCAGAAGTTTAATCTCATCTTCATTTCCGTTTAAAGATTGGATTTTGTAAACGACTTAAAAGATCCGTTCTTTTAAGTGTAATTATTAAAGTGTGTAAAGTATGTTCGCACATACGAGGGAGAAAGATCCAATGACTGTGCGAAAACTGTTACCACACTTAAGTAAGCGCCAACTATTGTCTGGGCACCAATCATAATGGAAGAAGATCAAAAGCTAAAGACGTTGAGCCTGTCATACTATTTGGCAGAAGATCCTTCATAGGATGATATTGGACACTCAGTCATAAAAAGCTTCCGGGCGACTGGAGTGGGCCAAAATTCCTTTGATATGATGATATTGGACACTTAGTCATACAAAGCCTCCGGCCGACTGGAGTGGTGCCAGAATTCATTTCATAGAAAAAGTAATGGACACCTAGTAAGGTGGGCCAGAGTTTCCAGGTCTTAATGATCTGAAGGCCTAAAGAAAGGCAGTAAAGAAATTGGACACTCAGTCTGCCAAAGCAACTAGAGTGGGCCAGAGTATCGAGATCACATATGATCCGGTTGCGCCCTAACCACGGGCAAGAGGTTGTTCATGTGAATCAACGCCACCTCTAAAATCAAAGGGGCTGGAGAGGTTGTCCTCAATAGGACTTCAGGGAATGAGATCACTCTAAGATGAGGTGATACATGTCCCAAACTTGGTTTAAGAGACGTTGTTGGTCAAGCTGATTTGAGACTAGTCCAACAGGTCTGTAATAACTAAGAATGGTACAATATGTCTATAGCCAAATGAATGATATATTTGTAATCCGTTCATCTATGCCATCATAGATTAAGACACGTTAAATAGCAAGTCATTCAAAAGCTAACGATGTTGAGATTGTTGACATATGTCGACATAAACCCTCAAAATAAATGTGAGGTAGATGAAGAAGCAAAATCACCTTTCCAAATTCCATCAAGGGAATAGCGAAAGAAGCACCGCTCCTCTAGAACTTAGTCACACCTACTTGGGTGATTTGAAGTTTATACAAAATAGAGGGGGGAGACAAGTACGTTGTGATCTTCATTGATAATGGTACAACGTATGGAATCCTTTGTTTGTTGAACAACAAAGATGAAGTTGTTGAAGCGGACAAGCGCTACAAAGCAGAAGTTGGAAATCAACTAAGCCTATGGATTGCGAAATTCGTAGTGATAAAGGAGGAGAATGTGAAGCATCGTTCATTAAACGACTGTTCATTTCTCACCTCAGTCCAACGGTGTTAGCCAATCGCAAAGTCGTACTCCCAAATTATGTGGGGTGACTTGGTAAAAGTTGGAATACCGAAACAGGTCATGTTCGACCTAAGACCTAAGACTGTAGATTGCATATCCACTGGATCTGCAAATAACAGTAGTGCTTATCGCATCTTGGTGTCAAAGAATGCTGAATTCTTAGAAGATAACTTTCCTTGAAAAGGAAAAAGGAGTAATTGCTCAAGGTTAACAAGAACCCGCGAGGGCCTGACTGTCCGAAACTAGACGTTCCGTATCTACAGGACTCGAAAGTTGCTGGCTATCCGAAACTTAATATTTCAGATCTACAGAACTCAGGAATTTTAGATGTTGAACCGAGACGGAGCAAAAAAGGGGACAGAGAATTGTTCCAGTCCATCTAGCTTGTATGGTTGAGAATGAACCATGGACAATTAACAAATAATTGTCAACTCCAAAATCGCTGCTTTGGAAAGAAGCTACAAAGAGAGAAATAGATTCCCTCATATAGAACCATACTTGCGTAATGGTTGATCTTCCTCCGGAAAAAGAACCTTTGGGTTGTGAAAAAGGATACTCAAAAGTGAGTACAAAGTAGATGGATCTACTGACGAGTTCAAAGCCTCGACTACTTGTACATGTGGTCCCCTGAGAGTAGCTTAACATCATGGGCCATTGCAGTCCTGCGTGGTATTGATGTTGAAACAGCCTTCCCAACTGGAGAGTTGGAAGAAGAGGATCAGAGTTGGTTTGCTGAACTGTTGGGCTTCTTCCTGAACTTTCATTTTGGTCCCTGAAATGTTTACATTTTGGTCTTGAAAGTTTCAGATAAAACAGAAATAATGAATCTGACCACAGAAACATTGACTCTGAAGTTAGAAAGCCAATAGTTGGAAAACAACAGTCTGAGAATGGAAATTATATCGAAACAAAAGATATGAGTATCACAGATGACCTCTTAGGAATTGAATTTCTAAGACATCTAACGGACTGGTCTAACTCCAAACTCAGTTGTGAGATAATTGACAGTCTCGTTGAAGCCACCAATGGATATGAATCATAGAACTTATTGGAATCATGGTGCACCCATAGACAAGGAGCGATATGCACAGGTCATGTGTAGTTCAATGTATTGTACACACTACAACCGACCTGGTATCGTTCTACAAACAGATCAGTTGAACTAAGGTTCACTGATGATCTTAATACATGATCAATAGAAGACGTTAAGTCGGATATGACGATATCTGAATTATTCGCTTATCTACGGATTATAGTATTCTGGATGTCCAGCGGTTCTGGAAGAACACAGTGATGCAAACTGGACATCAGATCTGAAGAACACCAAACCCACAAGTAAATGTGTATGGTGTGTCTTAGAAAAACCTCTAAGCAAACTTGCATCGGTCGATTCATGATGGAATCAGAGTTTATCGTTTTATACAAAGCATGAAAGAAGTTGAGTAACTTCACGACTCCTTAGAGGACGTCCCTTATTGGGAGAAACCCGTGCCTTCAGCAGTTATACACTGTGGCTAGCCGGTCGGCTTCAGGAAAGACACGGATGATGGCGTCTGGACATATCTGTCAGGATCTGTCGGAGACATAAGACCGTATGACAGTTGATCATCACGGGTGTCACTTCCTTATTTACTAACTAAGGGACTACCCGGAGATCAAGTGTTCTGCCTGTCTAGGGGAATGAGCTTAAAACCCAAACAATACGAACCTTTGCGGTGGAAACCCAACCATACTGATTGGAGATCCCAAGAATTTGGTTCAATGGGAAAACTAAGCGGCAAAAGGTTCAGTTGAGTGCTTCGGTGGAAGCAAGAAGCACTTCGGATGATGATTTCTGTACGGAAACATGAATCCAACGTTGTTCCTGTGATAGACGTTAAAGTGCTACCTGCATGGTGGGTAAAGGTTAAGCTTCCAAACCTTTAAACAATCCTCAAACGGTTGAGGTTAAGGTTGGGGAAACTTTTAATGATTCCTAACATTTGTGAAGTGGGGTATCGCAGGATACCTTGTAGGAGATCACCTATTGTGTTGTTATCATTGTCTTGTCTTACACTAAACACTGACAGTTCAAGACATCACGTTCACCGCACAGTAAGTAAGTCCGATGGTTTCAACTAGGGAAGGTTCAAAGCGGAAGCTACCTCTCCTGATGCAATATCTTTTCGCTGAAAGATTGCTGAAATGTAGGCACCTTGTGCATGCGCCACAATCTCTCTTTCATAGAGGGGATTGTTGGAAATTTACCTTTGGCGGGGAAATGCGTCCACCCATTTTTTATGAATTAAACACTAGTGTTCCGCATGTTGGAGACCTTGTCTCTTCGTACATGCATGATTTACGAAGTGAGTAGATGACCGTAGGGCCAAGAATCGTCAAATGTCGTTGAGAAATGAAAGAGATATTGGTCCACGAAGTAAGGTGTTTGAGGCATAGAAATGTGGTGTGGGACAAATCTACCACATCGGTGGGAATAGGAAGAATTGCTCTCTATATAAGTCTCTAATAAGTCTCTAATAAGTCTCTAATGTGGTAAAGGGTTTGGGACACCAAGGGGTATCCCATGTGTTTAAAGGAGGGAGGACCTAGATGTGCTTACGTTCAAGGCTAAGCCCACACGCGCGCAGTCGCCGCCCGTTCGGTCACAGGCTGTGGGCTGTGGGAACTTTCTGATATTATCTTTTTGGCCCCCAAATTGCTTAATATTTATAGTTTGGTTCCTAGAGTTTCTGGAAAGTTGATTTTGGAGTGACGGAAGACAGAAAACTTTCTGCCTACAGTTGGACTGTTTTTGGGGCATTAATCAGTCATTATTTGGCTGATTAACTCCTCCATTATCACCCTCCTTCATGTACATTATTCAGCCTCTCTTGATGGCCATTAAACAGCCTCTCTAATGCCATTTACAGCCCTCCTAATGGCTATTTACAGCCATGTTGGGCGGTTGAACAGCCCCTCCTCCTTGCTATATATTGAGCCTCCTTTGGCTCAATTCTGGACTGCAAAAGAGAACAGAAAAATAGACGAAAACAGTGACCAATTTAGCACAAAACACAGCTCAAAACAGTGAGCAAAGCAGCCACAAAACACAGCTCAAAACAATGAGCAAAACAGCCACAAAATCAGCACAAAACAGTGAAGAAAAACCACTGCAAAACAGTGACGAAATACAGTGTGATATACACAAGATATACACAACAGAGACACACTATATACATAGAGACAAAACAGAAAAGAAGATAGAAACTCTTCCTTCCTTTTCCATTTCTTCAGCAAGTCAATTCATATTTGTTTTATTCGGAAGGCTCAACCTATTGACTTTGTAGCGTTGAGATTAAAGTGTTGTTTTATCTTAAGAGACTATTGCCCGCTAACGTAAAAGCATATATACGGGACAATCTTGTCTTAAGGACAGAGGGCAATTCCTCGACTCAACACACAACGTTGTAGCCATCCAGATTTAGTTGTTTCTTGATTTCAGGTTATCAAGATTCAAGACACAACAAGCTTGCGGCAGTTTTGAAGATTGGCCTATTTGTTCAACAAGATTCAATTTCTGAATATTGAATATTTGTTTATCATTTCGAATACTTGTAATAGTTATTTACTTACTGTACTGCTTTATAAAGTATAATAGAGTACCAACAAATATCATAACGAGGGGGGCTAGAATGTACACGCATTCGAGCTGTAGCCCTAGGCCGCACTTCATTATTAATTCTTTCACTTGTTTGATGTGGTAATAATATTGTATGACCTTGTTGATCTCGAGCCATCATGTTAATTTCTTGAAGAAAAACGATATTCTCTGGGAGTGTTCGTAGGTTTTGAGAAGGAATACAAAGTGAAGTTTAGAAAAATTGGGAGTTCAATGATACTCCGTTATGTTAAATCATCCTATTTATAGGATAAAGAAAGAATTGTTTCCGAGTTTAATTGGGAATGGGTTTGGGATTATTTTTTTTGGGTAAAAATATTTTTGTTTCTTGCTTTTTCCCCACGTTTTCTTTTCCTATCTACATAGGAAGTCTTTTTTTTTCTCCGAGTTTTACCGTATTGAATTTCTCAGTAAACAATTTTTATACCAGTCATCTTTACAAGTAATTAATACATTTTATTTTGAATTTTTTAAATTCCCCATTTTAAAATATTTAGTTATTCTTTGGGTGAAAACCATTTACATTTCCCAACTTTGCTTTAAAACTCAAAATTTCCCTTCAACTATAAAATATAAACACTTGCCCCTCTTTTTCTTAATTAATTTTTTATAGATACCTACTTTACTCTTACATTATAAACAAATTCCCTATAGAAAAAATAAATATTATTTTTGCGACGAAAAGGAAAATATGAGAATTACTAATTGAGTATATAAGTTAATTATTTTTCTATAATGAAATAAATGAACATAATAAAAAAAATAATTGTATTAATAATAACCAAAATTCAAATATCCATTTATGCAAGTGAAAATAACATGTAATAATAACTTTATAAGCATGTCGCATGCATTTATTAATACAAAAATAATTAATATAAAATAGAGGTATATTTTATAACAAATTTCTAAGGAGTTATCTATTTTATTGAAAATGAATTTTATATTATAATTTAAAAAATATTCCATTACTGACATTCAAGACTCGTTTAGCTATACAGATAGAGAGAATAAATAATAAATGAAACTTAAATATGCATGATATTTAAGTTGATTCAAATAAATCTTGAATATGCATGACATCTGCACTAGAAAATTAAACTAATAATCAAAGGTGCTTCGTTTGATTCAAACATTATTACACAAGGCAAAAATGAAAATTTCTTGCCAAAGAACTTATTGTCCTTTTAATTTGTTGTATTACACTTTTATTTTATATGCATGATATACTAGATTTTTGAAGCATTCATAAAATTTACGAAGGAAGTGTACACGCTCCATTGACATTGTACTCTATATTCTTATTCTATAATATTTAACAAAATAAATTAATTCCCTTAAGTCAAAAATTTCATTCATCGGTAAAGTGTTGATGATCATAAAAAAATAACAAAATTTAATTTGTTTCAAAGTTCTAAATATTAAAAGAAATAAGTAAAAGAAAATTATACTCAATATGAAATAAATCTTTAAAAGGTGATAAAGTCGATCAGCATTTCACATATTGATTTGGCGTTTTTACAATAGATTGTAAACATATGCTAAATTACCTTATTTTGAAAGAGTTAAAAGTATTTATTTTTCTTAAAGAAAAAAATTATTTATTTTGAAGGAAGTTAATTCCATGAGTTATTTTATTCCAAGATTGAAATATATATATAATTGTACAATATCATTCTAAGGCTAATATTAAGGAAGACCTATCCTAATCATCCTAAATTACATGATACTAATTACAATTACAATGATATGATATGATTAGGAATGATATGATTGAGATAATTATGGAATAACTCCATAATTATCCTAGCAGTCACCCGCAGTCTTAGCGGAAGGTTCTCATATGCTGAGACTGTCCCTGAAATTGTCAAACAGTACGCACGGAAGACCTTTGGTGAAAATGTCAGCAATCTTATAACGGGACGGTATATGGAGAACATGGACTTGTCCATGTGCAACCTTTTCTCGGACAAATAAGATATCCATTTCTATGTGTTTTGTGCGTTGATGCTGGACATGGTTACCTGATAAGTATATCACACTCACATTATCACAATAAACCACATTTGCTTTTTCAATCGGACAATGGAGTTCTAAAAGTAGATTACGGAGCCAACATGGTTCAAGGCTCTCCTTCAATGACTAGAATTGAGTAAATGTAAAAAATAAGGATATATACCGTTCCTGACCGACAGTATCCCAAATCTGAGCTTTAACAACCTTATCATCGACATGAATGCTACGAGTAGCGAATTCCACGCCGATCGTTGACTTTGACTTGTTACGAGTGAATCGTGAGAGAAGGTTTGATTTACCGACACATGAATCAAAGGGGGTTGTGGAATTTGAGATAAACCAAAACAGGTTTATCGCATACCCCTCTACGACTTTCAACGATGATAACGACACACACCAAATGACGTTTGATCAGTGGGCCTCAATATTTTTCTTAAATAATTATATTTATAACTCGTGGACTAACCAACGACTAGCTACAAAAAAATTTAAAAATTAATGACAACTCGTGGACCACTCCACGAGTTACAACTAAATTTTTCAAAGTGAAACTTTGCACTTTAGTAGTGTATTTACATTAAAAATTAGTTGTAACTCGTGGAGTGGTCCGCGAGTTGAGAATTTGTTTTTCATATACACACTAAAATACTCCATTCTTTCTTGTTTTGGAATTTTCCTGCCATGACTATGCTATCTATAATGATAATTTTAATTCATGATTCCTGCTGTTTGCATATTTTTTCTTAAGAAACAGCTTTAGATGCCATTTCTAGTTCTTATCTAAATAGAAGTTGTTCACAGTGATCATACACAAAGTCACAAATAATATATAGCATTAACAATCTATATATGGGATTTTATTTGGTCTGAGCAGAGCAATTTCACATATTGCCGAAAATGGGAACACGTTTGTTTTGGACTGTGAAGCAAATTTAAACAACAGAGTATGTACGAGGAAATAAACGGTGCAAAATCCCTTTGTAGCAGTATATATAATGTGTTACTCATGGAATCCACTCCAACCTAGCTATCTTAAATTTTTTTCAGGGCTACTAGTTAATTGCAAAATGTGTACGTTTTTTGGCAAAATGAAATTTGCAGTCTTGACCAATTCACATTTTGCAATTAAATATTTAAAAAATAAATTGCCTTTGCAAGACGTGGAGTGGTTCACCAAATCATGGACCTTTCCAAATTTTGCGAAGTAAAACTTTTAAAAAAAAAATAACGGACGACAAAGGGTGCCGTTAATATTATGGGTAAATCGTGGAGTGCTTCATGTTAAACCCGTTTTGATTTATTGTATAACCCACGACCCCTTTTAACATTATGGCTCAAAAAAGTGTCATTTAGATGCCGAAATCCAATTCACCATATAGAAAGTCAATTTAAATGTGATTTGCATTAATATTTGCATCATAATTTAATTTTGGCAAGAAGTAAAAATAAATAAAATAGTATGTAATAAGATAGAAAAAGTTTGTTTCACAAAGTATAGTATCTTTCGTTATAAATAAGAGATTTCAGAATAACAAGATATACTTCCGGTCCCAAACAATGCAGAAATTGTCGTATTCTATATTCAATTTTTAGACATTTAAAAAAGATAGTAGGACAAGAGGAGATTCATAAAAAAAATATTTTTGATATTGTTATGATCTAATAAAACTAGAACAAAAATATTGTAGAGAAAGAGAGAATAAAGGATAGTTCTTTATTTCTCTTGAGGGATGTCAATACAATGAAGGGAACATCTTTATTTATAATAAAAAACTTACTTGGTCCCAAAATTACTAACTCTAACTTTTCTTGTAGAGATAGAAATTCATAATAATAAATAATATTTATAACACTCCTCCTTGAATGTCTATTTAATAGATAATGTGTCTCGTTAAAACCTTACTAGAAAAAACTAGTGGAAAAAAAATCTAGAGAAGAAAAAATAGTACACATTTCTAATAATATGCATTCTGACTGCCTCATTAAAAACCTTACAAGGAAAATCCAATGAGACTAAAACCTTGTACGGGGAAAAAAGTACAACACATATTAACTCTCCCTGTTGTGAACTTCAATACAAATACTTGAGTCTTCGCATACCAATCTTGTTCACCATCTTCTCAAAAGTTGCAGTTGGTAGAGACTTGGTGAACAAATCAGCCATATTATCACTTAAACGAATCCATTGCACGTTAATATCACTATTCTTGTGGAGCTCGTATGTGAAGAATAACTTTAGTGAAATATGCTTTGTTTTATCTCCTTTTATGAATCTTCCTTTCAGTTGGGCAATGCATGCTGCATTATCTTCATATAAGATCGTGGGTATCTTTTAACATTTCAAACCACATTTTTCTTGAATAAGACGTATCATTGATCTCAACCACACAACTTCTCGGTTTTCATGAATACCTATTATCTCAGCATGATTTGATGAGGTAGCAACGATAGACTGTTTTGTAGATCGCCAAGATATGGCAACACCTCCACATATAAACACATAGCATGTTTGGGATCTAGCTTTGTGTGAGTTAGATAAATACCCCGCATCAACATATAATATTGTTGAAATCACTCCAAGTGCATTTCTGACTTGCTTTATAAACATATATTATTTTTATATGATTTGACTCTCATGTAGAACAACATCGTAATCCCTCATAGAGATAGCCAAATATATGAATGCATCAATTGCATACAGATATGACACTTCAGGATCAAAGAGTTCTGCAAGTTTCTCAATTCAACTTCTTTCAACAGATAATCTAATGCTTTTGAAAACTCTTCAAGAGTTCGAATAATATTCAAGTAATCAATTAACACTCACAAAGACGTAAGGATAATAAAGTCATATGTGTACCCTTAGTCAATGAATATTCGTTATTATAAGATAGCATTCACTATGCTTGATTAGAACCTGTATATGCTTCAAGCATATATAATTCTTCAAAATTTTCATATAAATTTTGTCAAGTGATAATAGCCATTAGTATTTAAATGTGTGACATTTGCTGTTGTCTGGACTACAGGTCCAATAAGCTTGAATCTTACCAAAATGCGTTATTTTACTTGGTAATAATGTCTACGTTAGCATGCTTTATAGGCGTAGAATTCAGATACTCATAATCTTTTACAATATTGCGCTATATTGTACCAAAGATACTGTCGACGATATATCATTTATATCGGTTCACATGTGACATAACTTATTGAGATCTCATCACTTTCATTATTTTAGGTACCTAAACCTCTCACGAGGTTTCATGAAGCGTTATGTCGTACGCTCTTCAAGAGCACATTGCCTCCTTATTATGATCATTTGATCATTTGCTCCTCACCCTTTTCAAGGATTATTTCATTTGGAACCGATTGATCTACCACGCTTCATACATGTTGTAGACCCTGTCCTTCAGGGACATTAATTTAATAGGAGCATGTTGCAGCTGAAATTAGAAATTAATTTTGGGTCAGCAAATGCTTATAACACTTGACTTGAATTATCTTTGAATGAGGATCATACCAATTATAATTCATAATATATTTATTAGCTGCTTATTTTCTCCCCTTATGTTAGAAAAACTAAAATATATCTCATCTTCTTTGGGGGAATTCATCTTTGTGCATCATGGTAGATTAATTAATCCTATACCACACATAAAAACTGTTAGATGAAAATATTTGGTTACTGACCCTAAATCAAATGTGAGGGAAGAATTTACCATAATTTATTGGTTTGAAGCATACAAGTGTTGTTGTATGCATTCTATCATATTTTAGATCAACACATGAAGCATTGTTCTCATTAGCAATGGTTTAGCTATTTATTGGAGGATTCAATGCTAAACAAACTTGGATATAAATCAGCATTAACAAGATGAATTATCTTGATTACATAATCTGAAAATTGTGTTCTCAACTCAATTATTTTGAGCAAGTAACTTTGCATATGTCAAACTGCGGGTTGACAATAAATGGACATATGACCATCTTATCGATGCATATATTTAAGACATCACATAACATGTGAACAGGCTCATATTCACCTTTTATGTTTTTTCAGAATTTAGGGAATTCAATCCCAACATTAGCCAGTATAATCAACCTATCGTGATAATAAGCAACACAATAAATCTTGAAGAATCTTCAAGTTATTCAATGTATGTTGAATACTCAATTTTCATATCATATTTGAATCAAGATGGCCAAATTGCTCATGGCAACTGATAAAATTCTTTATATTAGTAAACTTCAAGTTTACCATGCCATGTGCTATTTGTTTTAGTAACTTATGATTCAATGTTATATGTGATTTCATCATTTTTATTTGTGTAGTACAGTTTGGAGAATAAAGAGGATAACCTTTCACATACATATTTCTTACCCACTGTGATTTTGAAGATATTTAATACTCCAATCATTTGTAGCTTCAATATGATAGCCATTTACTTTAGTAAACTTCGGATTTACTATAACTATTGTTTCGATCATAACAACTTCGTATGTTACAATTTAGAACGAATGACATAATAGTATATAAGCTCTTTAGGAGCCTTTAATTTATTCTCCATAATCACATATTGTTTGGACAGTACTAGTGCCATATCTTCTAGATAAATAGTTAGCTCTTCTGGAGCCCTAATTAATTTTGTACTATCAAATATTGCCCCGACATCGCCAGTGTCATGGAAAAAAATTTGCAACCAACTGGATATTATAAATACATTCTTAAATTCATAAATGACAAAAAGTAATTATTTACCCGTAGAACGATATATTTGAATTTGTATATGTGGTCAAGGACACGTAAATCTCAAGTGACACGTTAGATAGGAATTATGCTTAAGATAAATAATAATAAGACAAAGTAAGCAGTAATTAGCCTGAGCCTTGAGATGACTTCTGAGCAAAAATGATGATAACTTGTATGAAAGCACAAAAACTAAGAGAATATTAGTAAGTATTTTGTAATAGATAGAATATGATGATTTACAATGGAATAATGTGACCTATATATACATGAGCTACACGGGTACACAACCCATAAAATATGTCCTCATAAATGTAGGAGAATGAATGTTGTAATAATTGGACAATCAATCTCTCAATAAATGCTATTAAAAGGGCTGTTGGAAGTCATAGGACCAGTTTCAATAACGGTCACCCATTACAATGCAAATGACTCTCAGCCTTCTCCATTACCGGTATCGGCATACTCGTGACGCTTCAGGTACCAAGCATATCAAACCAGTAATGTTATAATATAATGTGGGTCTGACTCAGCGTCATACTACACGTGTCTCAGCATAATTCGTACAACTATATATATGATTTTTTCTTACACAGGTAGTCCCGCACTTTTCGGTCGCAACTCTTTGTGCAATCGGAAAGTGGATTTGAACCACCGACATGCATGTTCCTCTTTATTTTGGCGGGAACTTTGAAAAGTAACAACTTGCAAGTCATTTCAAGTGTCACGTCCATTCAATGCTTCTGATACGGCGACATTATCCAATCGCCTGAACGTCGTGAACCGTGATAATGATGATACACATCTTTTCAGCTCCCAAACGTTATGTTATTTTACTATAAATATGAGGCCAGATCTTTTCACAAAAGGCAACCATACCGTCTGCAAGTTCTTTCAATAAATTTGTTTTCTTTCCTTTTAACCAACTCCTTCAACAATGTCTTCTACAAACTCTTCTCCTTCTCGTTAATCTGAGGATAATAACAATTCTCCCAACTGTCGACATGGAAAAGAAATTGCTTCTCCTACAACCCAAAGAGTGGATTTACAATCTACTACTGCTGAAATCCTCCATTCAGGCTTCGATTTTTCTGGAGACCTTCGTGTCCAAACCAACTACGAACACGTCAAAAAGTTCGAGTCGAAGATAACGACCGAAATTCTTCCCACTATTATAAAAGATTATGGTTTCTCTTATGACATAGTCATCAGAACGGTTGATCCTGTCAACCACGTGCATCACCATGTTGAAGGATTTTCCATGGCATACACATATCCATTCACCATTGGTTTCAAACTCTCCATCTCAAAGATTGTTGAGCATTTTTTCCGCCGATATTGGGTTTGCATAGGTCAAGTTGCTCCATAAGTTTGGAGAATTATCTTTTGTATCCAAATGTTAGCCAATGCTGCTGATGTTTCATTTACTATCGACCATCTCCTCCTCTTGTATTACCATAGGGTTTTATGAGGTAGAATTATCTCCTTATACCCTCAGAAAAATTGCAGCCTTATTAATGCGGAGGATAATTACGATCGTGGTTGGCAGACCCATTATATTCTGATCAGTATCGACTAAATTCACCAGCCTTTTTCATATCCTTTTTCGGAAGAGTGGAATCCCTCCCGTGAGTATCCTATCTTTTATTCTTTACGGGCTTATTTGCATGGTTAACCAAATAAAGGATAATTCTTAAGTTTTTAAAACATTTTCAGTCGTCTTTGTCGAACTGCAACTGATTGAAGGAATTTTTGAGTGGGTAGTAGGTCTTATTCATGCCTCACCCGACATCACCAAGACTTGGAAGAGTATCACCTCATCATGGTAGAAGGGGAAATACCATGATAAACATTTAACCTCAATTCTCCCTCCTATTCATATTTTATCTCGGAACTCTCTTTTCAATATTTTTCCTCTACTACCAGATCTCCCATCTCGAACCTCCTCACCCCAAAAAATGTCGTCTGGTGCAACTGCCTTGTCAAATATAAAGTCTGCTTCGGGCAGCCAAAAACGCAAAGCTCAAGATGAGGTTGCCGAACCCTCGGTGGGAATTAGTTCCCGAGTGAGAAGCCATCGCCAACTCACTAAGTATTGGAAGGAGTTACAGGCGAAGGGTAAGGTAGGTGTCATCCACCTCGATGAAGAAGAGAAGGCAAACGAGAAAAAGCCTAATTCGGTCAGTCTACGACAGTAAGCTCCAGAGGCAGAGACTCCTGATCTTGAGGACCTTTCCAAACATATCTCAATCCCAACGTCCAGAACTGAGGCCGGGACATCTGCTTTTTCGCCCCGGAAATCTACACATGCTACCCTCGAAGACTTTATTGCTCACCTTGTCGATTTATTTTTAAAGGTAGAATATCCCTTCCTTTCCTTCTATTTTTCATGATCTTTCTCTTATTTACCAACCACAATCCCTTCATTTAGGGTCACACCCCTGCGGATTTGACAAAAGCAATCGGCCCTTCTGATGAGGAAAAAAGTTGAAGGATGAGATTCAACACCTCAAGGCTGAAGTTGAAATCCTAGGTGCTGATTTTTAGGGATTCTAGCTCTCTCCAAGCTTCACTCTGACTACGTTTGCAAGATTATCAAGTCTTCCCTTAGGGCATGATGGCACCTGGACGACCATTCCTTCCCAGGCGAATCATTAACTTCTTTTCTTCCTAAATTAAACATGTATCTAGGTGCGGAAATAGTAAAAACATGTACTTATTTAATGAAAGCACGAGCCCATACTCGTGCATCCACCAATCTTCTAGACTAGATGGAAGTTCAAATACAGGATAAAAACATTGGAATCTTAAAAGAAAACAGTCTCATGTGGGGCATTCCCCAAGATAACGAAACCTAATTCTTCAACCTACTTAATCAAGAAAGACCATCACCAAATCCGGAGCAATAGATTGATGGAACAGTGAGGCTGCGGGACGATCGCTAGCCCTGTTGTGGAGCTTTTCCTCTATCACGCTTTTCTGAAACAATGTTAAATAAAATAGCCAGCCCTACCATCCAGGGTTGAGTGATAACCTCGCCCTACAATTAAAAGCAACCTCACAATATTTTAAGTACATTCATATTATGAACATACTAAGCATTTCATGAAAACAGGTTTCAACACTGTCGGCACAAGCTCATACATATTCACACACACAAAATCTCCTCCCAACTCGTCCTAGGGAATACTTAGTTAACCAGTACACCTACCTTATCTCATATCACATATTATATATACTTGTTGCGGTGTGTGCAACCCGATCCAATGCATTTCAATTATAGCTCTGAAGGCAAGTGTGTTTGAATAGCCCCGAAAGCAAATGTATATGAATAGCCCCGAAGGCAAGTGTATTTGAATAGCCCTGAAGGCAAGTATATTTGAGTAGCCCTAAAGGCAAGTATATTTGAATAGCCCCGAAGGCAAGTATATTTGAATAGCCCAGTAGGTGATAGCAAGAAGACTATTTACCTTACCAAGATTTCTATCATCTCGAATGTATGAATAAACTTAGACACACACACACACATATATATAAATTGTCATATTTCAGAAGATTCAAATAATGTTCCTTTCTTTCAACTTTTCGCTCTTTCCACTTGTAAGGGTTATAACTCTCGAACCGTAACTTCAAATAAGGTATTTCTTACGCCAAATCGAAGGTAACACGGGGATCTTATCACTATCCCAAGTTTCCTCTGGAAATACTTAGTGTAACTAGTACAAATTCAAGCAAGAACAACCCTATGAAAACTGTCTCGCCAGGATTTTTTATAAAAGGCCACAATCTTAAAATAGTCGTAACTTTTTATCCGAAAGTTGGATTAATCTCTTTGAAGTCTCAAACTGTCTAGAACAGAGAAATCAAGAACTTTTATTCAAAACAACGTTTCAGATTCGTCACCAAAACATTCAGTTCTGTTATTTTAACAACTCTCAGAAAACTATTTCGCCATTTTTTTTAAAACAAGACACAATCTTAAAATAGTCATAACTTTTTATCCGTAAGTTGTATTAATCTGTATAAAGTCTAAAACTATCGATAACAGAGAAATATAGAAATTTTATTCAGCACAACATTTCAGATTCCTCACCAATATGAACAGTTATTCCGTTATATGTTTTGCCCTCCGGATTTCATTTGATCCGAGGCAGAAACTTTGAACTATGATAAATCTAAAACCGTATGTCGGTTTTAGCCCCACTTGAGCTCAATCTGATAGTGAAGGAGATATCTACAACCCTGTAAAATTTCATCCAATTCTAACAAGTATAACTCAGCGAAACAAATTGTAAATTTCATGACCCAAACTAGTTATTAAATAACCTACTAACAATAATTTCATGATCATTCTTTCAACATCCGAATCATATTCTAATAAGTGTTGTAACTTTAAAATAAGGAATTATACTGAGAGTTATGAGTGAGAGAAACTCACCTTTTGTTGCTTCGTACTGCAAATGAACTTTCAAACTCCAACTAATCTTTTCCATTCTTGCTCTCTTGGTATTTTTCTGATTTTTGTTCTTTGTGCTAAGTTGTTTCTTTTGTGCTATGTAGAATATATAGCGAGTTGTGTATGTGTAACTTGTGAGAGGTGGAAGGAGAAGAGGTTGAGGGAGATGAGGGGGTTTAGAGGGGGGGGGGGAACGTGTAGTAATGGGTGGGTTGATATTCCTTTTTTTCTTTTTTTTGCTCTTTTTTGTTTTGGGACTTTACATTCTCCACTCCTTAAACAACATTCGTCCTTGAATGTGAATAAGGTTGTAACACAAGCACATAGACACGCACACTGCACACAAGCGCCTTAATGGATATTCTAACAGGAATGGATATTTGACTTTCATCGCGTCTTCGGCTTCCCATATTGCTTTTTTTTATGGAGTGATTTCTACATAGGACCTTCACGGAAGAAATATCTTTATTCCTAAGGCGCTTAATCTGTCAATCCAGTATTTCTACCAAAATTTCATCATATTGAAGCTCTTTGTTCAGGACTATCTCTTAGGGTTGGATGACATGACTTGGATCGTGCAAGTATTTTCTTAACATTGACACATGGAATACCGGATGCACCGCTTCCAATTCTTGTGGAAGTGCTAGTTCGTAAGCCACATTTCCCACTCTTCGTAAGATCTCATATGGTCCAATAAACCTTGGGCTCAACTTCCATTTCTTGCCAAATCGCATTACCCCCTTCATTGGAGAGACTTTTAAAAACACTTTCTCCCCTTCCTGAAATTCTAGATCTCTTTTGTGATGATCCGCATAAGACTTTTTGTGGCTATGAGTTGTCTTGATCCGCTCCCGAATTATCTGCACTTTGTCGTTTGTTTCTTGAATGACTTCGGGTCTGAACAGTAGTGTTTTGCCCACCTCAAACCATCCAAGTGGAGATCTACATTTTTGTCATGCAATGCTTCAAACGGTGCCACATGTATGCTCGAATGGAAACTGTTGTTGTATGCGAACTCAATTAAACATAGGTGGTCCAACCAGTTACCCCAAAAGTTCAACTCACAAGACCGCAACATGTCCTCCAATGTTTGAATTGTTCATTCAGCCTGTCCATCTATTTTCGGGTGGAAAGTCGTGCTCAGCTTAACTTTGTCCCGAGGCCCTGCTGAAAACTTTGCCAAAAGTGTGAAGTGAACTGAGAACCCCTATCCGAAATAATTCGTAGTGGAATCCCATGTAACCTCACTAATTCCTTCAGATAAATTTGTGCATACTGGGCGCCCGATACGTAGTCTGGATCGGTAGAAAATGGGATGACTTTGTAAGCCGATCTACAATCACCCAGATAGAATCGTAACCTTCTCGAGTTTTTTGGTAGACCAGTCAAAATATCCATATTAATTTCCTCTCATTTCCACATGGGACACCAATGTCCTGAAGTAGTCCATCGGGTTTTTTATGTTCCTGTTGACACGTAAGACACCTTCCGACAAACTCTGCAACATCCCTATTCATTCCGTCCCACCAGTAATTTGCCTTGAGATCCTGATACATCTTCGTTGATCCTGGATGAATGGAATATCTGGTGTTGTGACCCTCATCCAAGATCTTCTTTCTTAGGTCTCTTACCTTAGGAACACATAACCTTTCCTTATACCGAATGGTACCGTCATTGTCTCCTAACGTAAACTGTGAATGTTTTCCCCGTTGGATCCTCTCCCGAAATCTAACAAACTCCGTATTCTCAAACTGACTTTCTTTTATTTCTGAAGCTAAGTCAGACTAAGAGGTATCATGCACCGCCACCCTGCTTTCACCGACCTCAGTTAAACTAACCCCGAGGTTTCCCAATTTTTGTATCTCACTTATAATACCTCTCTTTTGTATTGTCAAGTGGGACATGCTGCCCATTCTTCTCCTACTGAGTGAGTCGGCCACCATGTTAGCTTTTTCAGGATAGTAAAGAATGCTAAGGTCATAATCCTTAAGCAATTCTAACCATCTCCTTTGTCGGAGGTTCAGATCCTTTTGCGACATAAAAACTACACTGATAATGTAAAAATATATAAATTACCTAAATTAAGCGTTAGCGAGTCTGATGTGCAGTAATAGAAATATCATTTACAGAAGTTTCAACACTAGCTGATGATGAATAAGGAAGTGATGAAGAATTTCTTGATCTGACCACAAAACCAGGTTGTCCAGGATCAACAAGTTTTGTTTCATTGAAGAGCATGAAGACAACTTCAGATATCATTGGTCTGTCATTTGAAAATGATTGTACACACAATAGTCCAATTTGGATGCATCTCAAAACTTCACCTGTTTCATACCAGTGACCTAATGAAGGATTAACTACATCTAAAGCTTTGTCATCATTCCATGAATCCCAAACATATCCAACTAAATTTAAAGAATGATCTTGATAATGTATAGTGTTCTTCCTGCCAGTGATGATCTCCAACAACAGAACTCCAAAACTAAAAACATCAGACTTCACTAAAAAATGCCCTTTCATTGCATATTCTGGTGACATATAACCCTATGTTCCAACAACTTGATTTGTGTTAGCTTCAATTTGATCACATACAAATATTCTAGCAGTTCCGACATCTGATATTTTCGAGTGCATTGAGGCATCTAATAAGACATTGCTGGCTTTTAGATCCCTATGTATGATTCTCACTCGAGGGTCGTGGTAAAGGTATGACAATCCTCGTGCAATTCCAACGATGATTTCAAACTGTTTTCTCCAATCTAACTAAGACCCTTTAGTTCTATCAAAGATAAAACTGTCCAAGCCTTTGTTTGGCAGGTATTCAGAGACCAACATTTTCTCTCCTATTTGTATGCAGCATCCTAAAAGCCTCACAAGATTTCTGTGTTGTTCTCTCGCGATTAATGTTACTTCATTCTTGAATTCCACCACTCTTTGCCCTGAATTTTTTTGAAAGCCTTTTGACCGCTATCTCTTGCCCGTTGTTTAGCTGGTCCTTGTAAACGCTGCCAAAGCCTCCTTAACCGAGTTTATTAGCATCAATGAAATTATCAGTGGAAGAAATTATAGTGCTTAGATCAAAGATAAATACATCGATGTGTTCACTTCCATCCATCTCATTGCCTCTTAAAGAGTTCTCATGGCCTGCTAAATTCCCTCTCAAAGTATTCAAATTGGTGAACTGGTCCTCATTATCTTTTATACTTTTCCTTGTTACCAAACAACAAGCAAACGAGAGCGCGACGAGTATTGCAGAAATGTACACTGTCACAATTTCTATGGTTCTTTTTCTGTGATAACCATTGTTGTTCTTCAGAATTGAGCCAAAGTCGATGCAGATACTCTGATATACAAATCTTGGCCTCCATCTATCAACTCTCTTGTGTCTATCAAGTCATCATACCAAGTGATACATCTAATTCCTCCTACACTAACATTAGCACTTGCATAAGCAGTGCAAGAACAATCTCAAACACAATTTCTCACATTCTTGTAACCCGACACTCCTATTCAATCGCGCAGTGTAGGTGTCCGGGATTTTCATGTTACTCAATTTGGAAAACCCCTCGCCATTTTTGCACACATTTTCGTCCTTCTTCCGCAAGCACCTGTGGAAACCGTCTCTCAAGTACCATGACGAATTATCCATTGGCTTGTACGCGATAAGGCACCTACACTCAAATTCACCCAAACTGTACAAGTTGCAAGTACTAAATTTCCCACAATGTACATAGTTATCACACGAATCCTTAGGCGCGAACCAAAATTGCACCCATTTTTGCTCGCTTTCTTGTTCTTCACTTGACGTGGAAATTTGAGCAAGGAACCTTCTTTACTATCTCCACATAGCATCTTTGCTCTTCTAAACGAGGAGTGGAAATCACCCGAGATGGAGTTGACTATTATCTGTAGTATGACTCCAATCGGATAGTCGAAAAAGGTCGGGTCAAATGAATGCCTCTTCCATCTAGGGCTAAGAAAATCTGTACAATGTGCGATTGTGTCATCCATATATGCACCAAAATCATCTCCTGAGTCCATCCTACGGTCCATGAACTCTTTCTGAGCTCGCATTATCCTTTTCGTTTCTATGAGCACTTCCCTCTTGGTTGGAACTTGAATTGTAACCATATCTACAAAAATAACTGTTAGTTAGTTTATCGTTGCACAATCCTCTTCCATAATCCTTTGAAGGAGGTAGTATGAGAACCAAGTCTTTGAAAAAACTCAAGATAGGCACGAGAATAGTATGAAGGAAGTGAAACTGTTTAAGATGTTATTCTGTTCACTTATTACTAAGGTGGAGTGCACATCATCGCAATAAATAACCGTTCAAACACCCAACTCAACGAAATTTCCTAGAATTTCCTAACCTGGTTTAGCTCTGATACCAACTTGTCACGCTCCGACTTTTCTCAAGTCTTCCTTTAGGGCGTGATGACACCTAGATGACCATCCCTTCCCAGGCGAACCATTAATTTCTTTTCTTCCAAAATTAAACATGTATCTATGTACGGAAATAGTATAAACATGTACTTCTTTAATGAAAGCACGAGCCCATACTCGTGTATCCACCAATCTTCTAGACTCGATAGAAGTTCAAATACAGGATTAAAACATCTGAATCTTAAAAGAAAACAGTCTCATGTGGGGCATTCCCCAAGATAACGAAACCTAATTCTTCAACCTACTTAATTAAGAAAGACCATCAGCAAATCTGGAGCAACGGATTGGTGGAACAATGAGGCTGCGGGACGATCACTAGCTTTTTTGCGGAGCTTTTCCTCTATCACGCTTTCTTAAAAACTATGTTAAATAAAATAGGCAGGCCTACAATCTGGGGCTGAGTGATAACCTCGCCCTACAATTCAAAGAAACCTCACAATATTTTAAGTACATTCATATTATGAACATAATAAGCATTTCATGAAAACAGGTTTCAACACTGTCGGTGTACAAGCCCATACATATTCACACACACAATCTCCTTCAAACTCGTCCTAGGGAATAACTTAGTTAACCAGTACACCTACCTTGTCTCATATCACATATTATATATACTTATTGTGGTGTGTGCAACCCGATCCGATGCATTTCAATTATAACCCCAAAGGCAAGTGTGTTTGAATAGCCCCGAATGCAAATGTATATGAATAGCCGTGAAGGCAAGTGTATTTGAATAGCCCCGAAGACAAGTATATTTGAATAGATCCAAAAGCAAGTATATTTGAATAGCCCCGCAGGCAAGTATATTTGAATAGCTTCGTAGGTGATAGCAAGACTATTTAGATCTTTCTAGTCAATACACATTCTAAATTTGTTACCATTTTTAGGTACTATAACTACATTTGCTAACCAGTCCAAGTATTTTACCTCCCAGATTGATCCTATATGGAGTAATCTAGCTACCTCTTCCTTAACAAACCTGTTACAAAGTTCGTCTATCAACCGCTTCTTTTATAGTACCGGAGGGAAGCTCAGATCCAGGCCCAACTTATGAGTTGTGACTTTTGAAGAAATGTCTGCCATATCTTCATGAGACCAATAAAAGCAATCAATGTTAGATATATGATATTTAAGAATTAAATCTCTGAGCTCCGGGGTCAACCAAGTGCCCAGGTATACATTCCTATCAGAGGTTTCCGAATGTAGCGCAATTTGCTCCAGTTTCTCTATGGTGGATTTGGTGGCATCTGATTCATCCGCTATCTGGAAGTATCTGGGTACTTAATACCAGTCTGAAAACTCTTCCTTCGGATAGACGGCTACGGATTCTACCGGCGGGTCCTGGTGAACCCCTTCTAGTATTGGCTACGCCCCTGTAATTGCTATTTAGGGTCTTTTGCCACCTCTGGTTCTTCTATAGAAAATATTTCTCTGGCAGCAGGTTGCTCACCCCGAATTTGCTGAATTCCTTCTGGTGTTGAAAAACATTTCTCTTTTCCCGGGTCATAGAGATTTTCATCTTTTTAGCCTCTATAAAAGATGTAGCGGCAATCATTGATCTACCTATATCATGTTTATGACATGAAGAGGCGCATCCGAATTATACTTTCCTTCTGCGAGTGGTCCCCGCTCATAATATTCTGAGTTTTTTCACTCAAATACTCCCGAAGATGGCCCATACTTAGCATTCCTGCCACCTCTTCTCATAGATGTCTACAGTCCATAGTCTTATATCTGTGAGTCCCTTGAAAATCACACCAGACAGATTGATCTCTTTTACTCGGATTAGACTGCAATGGTTTTGGTGGTCGAGACACTGGAAGAGTTCTCAACACCACCACTATTTGTTCGTCATCGATGTTGAAGTTGTATTCGGATATCCAGTACCCTTAGATAAGATGTTTTCTCAAAATTCCCCAATCCCTGGTTGTTTCGTCTAGAGCCTCATTTGTTATTTGATTTATCAAAAGAGCGAAAACCTTATCCTCCTCCTTACTTTTCAGTGGGAAGATAAGGTTGATAGAGGTTTTTTGAGGAATTCCCCTTCACTGCCTTTGCGAAGATACTACCAGCTTTAGCTCCAAGCATATCATCCTCAATCTGGATTTTATACTCATACCAGTTGTGCATGTCTTCCCAAGTGGTAGCCTGTAACTCCAATGTATTTTATTTGAGCTTTCGGGAGGCATTCGAGCCTGCTGGATTAAACCCTTTCGTGAAAGCCTCTGCAGCCCATTCGTCCGGGACCACTGGTAACATCAGTCGCTCCTTCTGAAATCGTGTAACAAAGTCCCTAAGGAGTTCTGATTCTCATTGCGCAATACGGAAGATATTCAATTTACGTGCTTTTACCTTCCGGGCTCTTATATGAGCCTTTATGAACATGTCTGCGAGTTGGACGAATGAACCGATCAAGTGCTCGAGGGGTTGTAAATATCATGTCAGAGCTCTCTTAGTAAGTGTTTCAGCAAACATTTTGATCATAATCGATTCTATCTCGTGTTCTCTTAGATCACTCCCCTTCACGGTCGTTGTATAGGCCAGGATATGCTCCTAGGTGTCGGTAGTTCTGTCATAACTGGCCACAAAAGGCCCCAGATTGTCAGTGTTTCCCCCGATGTTACGACTGTTGTCACCTAGTCCTATCATCCTGTCTGATCTGAACAAACAAAAAGACTTAAAGGAAAAAGTAAATTAGTAGAGGGGTCATTTGTGACACCACAATTATCCAGGTCCCACGGTGGGCGCTAAACTATTTACCCATAGAACGGTACAGTTAAATTTGTATACATGGTCAAGGACACGTGGATCTCAAGTGACACGTTAGATAAGAATTATGCTTAAGATAAATAATAATAAGACAAAGTAAGCAGTAATTAGCCTGACCTTGAGATAGCTTCCGAGCAAAAATGACGATAACTTGTATGAAAATACAGAAATCAAGAGAATATCAGTAAGTATTTTGTAATAGCTAGAATCTGATGATTTACACTGAAATAATATGCCCTATTTATACATGAGCTACATAGGTACACAACTCACGAAATATGCCCCCATAAATGCAGGAGAATGAATGTTGTAATAATTGGACAATCAATCTTTCAATAAATGCTATTAAAAGGGCTATTGGAAGTCGTAGGACCGGTTTCAATAACGGTTGCCCATTACGATGCAAACGACTCTCAGCCTTCTCCATTACCGGTACCGGCCTTGCTCGTGACGCTTCTGATACCATGCATATCAAACCAGTAGTGTTGTAATCTAACGTTAGTGGTGACTCAACGTCATGCTCCACGTGTATCTCATCATAATTCGTACAGCTGTCTTATACGAATTTTGCCCTATACAGTAACATTAAGTTATACAGTCTTTAATACTTCTATCATCAACTTCTATGGTAAATATCTCCTTCACGGTGAATACTCATTAACGTTCGAATATTTTGTATCAAAGCAGCAACCACATAATTATTTCTTTTTTCAGAATTTTTTTGTATGAATTGCTATTTCCTTGCAAAAAATATCAGTACGTAAACATAATATATTAATGTGGTTAGTAGAAAGTATTCAACAAAATTTGTATCATTTTGCCTTAGAATGATACATAAGTAAAAGTATTTAAGAGGTTTGACGTACGACAGGTACGTGCAGCAATGACCTTCATACCAAAAAATATCATTTATATCCTACTTTATTTTATCTCTTCAGGAGGTGTGTTGTGGTATTTCTTAATTCACTCCGGGGAATGAAACTTGGTCATTTAGATGAACATAATTTTCAGTATCTTATTATTTCTCTCAACCACAAGAAAACACCGCTTCAATATATTTTTCAAACCTTTTTCTTCTTGTCAAAAGTCATACCAATACTTCTAGACCACCAAAATACATATCGAATCATTCCTTAATAGTACATCCCAACACTTTAAGAAAATTACAGCAAATTAAATATAAACATTCCTTCATTATTTTGCCACCTTAAATAACTAAAATCGTAGCTTGCAGAAAAAATAAGAAAAACTTTTACATGCATTATAAAGTTACAACACATTTTGGGAGAAAATTCTATTATTTTACTACTTTAGAACTAAATTTCAAAGTTGAACCATTTCCGAAGTAAAGTTCAAAACCTTACTACTTCTGAAGTAAAGTTCAAAGGTTTACCATTTCGGGAGTATATTCAAAGTTCTACTACTTTGGGGGTAAAGTTCGAAATTCTACTACTTCGGGAGTAAAGTTTGAAATTCTACTAATACGAGAGTAACTTTAAGAGTTCTACTACTTTGGGAATAAATTTCGAGACTTATTGCTTCAGAAATAAATTCTGAATTCACTACTTCAAGAGTAAATTTCAAATTTACTACTACAAGAGTAAAAATTTAAAGTTTTACTACTTTCAAAATTCTACTACTTCCGGAGTAGAGTTTAAATTTTGCTACTTAGGGAGCAGATTTCTGAGTTTGCTACTTCGGAAGTAAATTTATGAGTTTACTACTTCAGGATTAAAGAATATTTTTTTCTCAATTATTCCACCTCTTCTGGAGGTGAGTCGTGATAATTTCACAACCAAACGCACGTCAGTATATATAAGCTTTACTACATATTATTACATTCACTTCAGGAAGTGGATCTGTACTTATAACATTTATCAAAAGTTCTCATTCTTCAGGAATGAAATATAATTATCTCAACGTGCCTTAAGCATATCAAATTATGATAGCTTAGAGCCTCTTTTTAGATACTGCTACTCCAGGAGCAATAAGGAAAAGATTATTGTTCTTCACACCAAGTGTCCTTATATGATTTGGTGAAAAAAAAACTCCTTTACCGTAAAACAATTTTGCTTATGGAAAAATAAATGGCAAAGTATTGTTAGAGAATCATATACAATTTCAAGACATTAAATCATCCATTACATAAATGAAAACGTAATCATTATCAAGCTATAAATGGATCAAAGACCCATATAATTTGATTATTACACTCACCCATAAGTTTCGTATCTAAAAGTCAAGCTTTGCTATTCATGGCTTTTATAAAGATTAACTTTATTTGTTTTCAAGCTTAACTGTAAAATATAAAGTATGATTTGGAAGCAGATAAACCATCTCTCAAACTGATGGCTATGAAAGAAAACGTACCTGGTAGCGATCGAACTTTACAACACGAATCAAACTCAAAATAAATGTTCACAATAGCAGAGTCTCGTATTGATAACGTGTTATGAACTAATAAAACTAGAACAAAAATATTGTAGAGAAAAAGAAAATAGAGGAGAGCTCTTTATTTCTCTTAAAGGATGTCAATACAATGAAGGAAACATCTCTATTTATAATAAAAAACTGAATTGGTATCAAAATTACTAACCCTCTTGTAGAGATAGACATTCATAATAATAAATAATATTTATAACAGATATGCTTTATTTGAGTAGAAGGCCCTGTCAAGGATAATCCCTCTACCTTCACAAAGTTAGGGGTAAAGTTGCGTACACACCACTCTCCCCAAATTCCACTCGTGGAATTGCAACAAATGTGTTGTTATTATTGTTCTTGTTGTTGTTGTTGAGGAGATTCATAAAAATTAATACAAAATTTATCAATAAAGTGGGATACATAAAATAGTGTACAACAACTTGAATGAAATTTAACCACCAAGGATTGTGGTAGGATCGGTTCATTTTTAATCAAATGTGTCGAGTTCGAATCCTAAATATGTAAATAATTTTAATAAGAAATAATTCTCCCTTAATAAATTTTGCGCGATGTAAATTGAATTAATCGAATCCCAAAATACCTACCGAAGACCGGGTGAAAGAATAAAAATTTGTTTGAAGTTAGGAAAAAAGCTGGTGTGGCTTAGGAAAGTCAGATAAACGTATCATTCTTCTGATTATTTCACTAACTAATGTGATAAACAACCATTTTAAGGGTTTGATTTATAGTAGGTAATGAGTGATGACTACATCGTATTAAACCATTCAAATGGTATCACTATTAAGAGATCAATGGAGTTTTTTATTTTCAGTTTTTGCTTATGATAATTTTATGTCAGAAAGCATATCGAGAAAGAGAGGTCGACAAACAGATAGAACAAATGGTTCAATTACATAGTTTTTTTCATTACTTTCATGGCCGTGCTTAGTGGCAAGACAAAACCCTACTATTGAAATGGTTCATCAGCGAAAATGTTCCAACAACCATTAGTGGTACTTGAATTATATTAATTGTTGAGAATTGAATTGTCATAAGTTGAATGTTGTTTCATCTCGCCTTACATCACCCTTTTGGTTGCTCAAAAGTCTACTACTACTATTTTGCAGTTTCAATAATATACACATTTTAAAAGAAAATTATATACACTGCTAAAAGTATTAGTAATGATTGAACTTTATATTTCGATAGGACAAAAATAAGAAAAATTGATTCACATAAATGCTTTAAATTAATTCAGAAAAATGAAGAAGTTGGTATTCACTAAGACAGAAACTCTAGCTAGAATTTTGCTAAACAAAGTCCATATAATTGAGTAGAACATCTTACGAGTTACATATTCAAGTGTACCCATGACTCTTTAATTGATATTCAAGTGTACAAATAAACGTATGTTGGTTTCTGCGAGACGTTTTATTGCAAGTTAATTGTAGTTCTTTTGTCAAAGTTAGCAAAGTAAATTAGACCGTCTAATTGAACTAACATCAGAAATTACCATGTCCATGCCCATTACGCATTAAGTCAGGTTGAGAAGATGAACTAACGACACCACCTTTCCTAGCCTTCCCAACCACATTTCATCCAACTCTTAAACCTTTTACACGGCTTCACCTATATATACCAAATTTATCCATTCTGATTCTGCATAACTCAAACCAAAGTGCAAATCCCATACTCAAACAAAGAAATCATGATCAAGAATGGGTGCTTTCAAGAATTACCTGATCGGCCTCTTAATGACCATAACGTTGTTTTTTTTTAGCATCAGCACAAGCAGGGGAGCTCGTACCCTGCTGCAGATTCCAGGAGCACCACCAATGCCGAGTATTCCATCTCTGACTCAACCAACAGTGCCTCAATTGCCAAACTTGCGAGCTGCTACATTGCCACCAATGCCATCTTTGCCAACCTTGCCTGCTGCTCCAAAGCTGACTTTGCCTTCCTTGCCAGCCAACCCTCTATCCAACATTCCCATTACAATTCCTTCACTTCCTACAATTCCTACTCTATCACCACCTCCATCAAAATGATCTTTAGATGCCAAACTTAATATTCTTTTTGTACATGCATGTTTTGCACACCATGGCTTTCTTAGAGTTGATTCTTGTGGCATACACTGTTCCCTTGTACTTCACAGCATTCTTAGGATTTTACTTTCTTATGTCTGTATACGTTTTGTTGTCCCTTGTCCTGTTGGAAAGTTTGTAGAATATGTTTTGTTGTCCCTAAAATTTCAAGGGTTGGTCCAAGTGTAAGTCAGTTTCAACCCTGCACAAATTTCGGAATCGGAGTTGCAATTCTAGTGATTGTAACTATTTACATGCAGGGTACTGATCCTATCTAAGGATCTCCACCAATTGTCTGAGACAGACCGCACACTGTCCCTCCCCACGAAAATTCATCAGTCCACTCTTACCCCCCACCCCACCCCCCCCCCCCCGAAAAAAGTATAAAAAACAAGAAAAAATAGAGGAAAAAGAGGACTAGTCAACTTTGAGTTGAGTTAAATTTGGAAAGTGTTTGCTTGGTTCAACTTTTTTTTGCCAGACCTTGGTTGGAATTTTAGAATGGTATAAAGTTGAAAATTTACTGAGGTTCATCAGTTTCCTATCCCAAATTCAATGGTACCCTGATTAAGAGAGCTACGGGAAAAGAGGATCAAACCAGGTAACCATCTCTATCCTCTCAATAGACAATAGTTTGAGTAGAGCAACCTCCATCCCAGAATGTCTATTGTTTTCTTATGTAACCTCGTCGGCATTTATGTGGATACTACCCGCACTTATGATCTATTTTGGGATGATAAAAGGATGTAAAATATCAAATCAACGAATTCCAGCACAGATTAACATAAGAAATTTTACAATGTTTATCAGATATATATGCTAATATGGTTTTCACTAGTGAATGTTGACACAATTCTCATATAGGGATAAGAAGGAAGTTGAACGAAAAAAATGATGCATTTCCCTGGAATTGAAAGTCTTCCACTGCACTGTAATGCTATTCATCAGATTGGTGTCATGAAAAGAACTGTTGGAGGCAGGTTAGCCATTAGGAAAACTTACAACAACAACAACATAGCCAATATAATCTCACCAGGTGGGGTATACGAGGATAGAGTGTACGCAGAATTTATCTCTATCTTGTGAAGGTAGGGAGGTTGTTTCTAATAAATCCTCGGCTCAAGAAGAAGCTATTAGGAAAACTTACTAGAAGTTAATGGAAGTTTGACACAATTAAATATATCATCATACCAGAAATCCCAAATTTAAGCAAAAATATTGATATTTAGGATAAGATCAGCAACATTCAAGTTAAAACCTAACGTGAGACTTAGTTTTTACAAATTGAACACTCAGAGTAAATAACAGGCCAAAGCTGAGGATAAAAAAATTCATAAAAAATGTTAATTACAAGGCAACTACCATCCCATATCTGGCTGAACACATATTACTTCTTGAATAAAGTTAGAAGATACAACTTTATTAGTACAGGAATATGGAAACATATTCTCTCTTATGGATGTAATTCATGGAACTTTCTGGTTTTCTACTCGGCAATGATAGAAAAATTGATTTTGGGAGGATGTTTGGTTCACACACCTCTCTCTCAAAGATCTATTCCACGGTATCTACAGCATTTTCTCTCTTCGTAATGCTGCGATTTCTGATTTTTTTACTACACAAGGTTTGGGCTATATGTATATCACATTGCTCTTCACGTTTTCTTGCTATGAATAGCAAGTTACCTTGAAGCTTCAGATATAAGTTATGGTCTTTAAATTTTAGGGAAGAAACACTAATACTCTGTCCTAATTTATGTGATACACTTTTCTTTTTAATCCGTTAAAAAAAGAATGATACATTTTCTTTATTTAACAACAATTTAACTTTAAACTTTTATTTTTACGCTTAACGAGATGATTTATAACCACACAAATATCTTTGACTTGTTTTAGACCACAAGATTCAAAAGTTTTCTTTTATTTCTTAAACGCCGGACCTAGTTAAACTATATCACATAAATTGAAACGGAGGGATTATCATTTTTCTACTTTGGCGGCATAAAATTGAGCATGTTTGAGCTTACCGTTTGTTTAAATTGATCATTACTTGAGTGAGACAAACTTTGTATGTATAATTATATCGTAATAGCTTCACCTTCCTAAGTTCAGGTCACAGAAGTTCCCCTCCTTACCTGAGCTGGAACTCTTTAACTTCTCTGTCATTTGGTTAACCATTTTTTGCAGTGGAAAAGGCCAACAAAACAACCACCTCATGCCATAGCAGCTCAAGATGGCCCGGGGAACTTCAACTCAATAATAGGTGCAATCTCGGCAGCCCCAAATAACAATATCGGAAAATACAACATCATAATTCAAGGAACTTACTTAGGCCTCTCCATTAAACTCAATACATCCTTTTTCAACCGATCAAATAATCAATATAACTCAACAATGCCACTGTCCAAGAGAATTACCTGTGACCGACCTAAATATGTCGCTAACATTCTTTCTCACTTTCCCCAACTATGGAATTGCTTGCATGGTGCAGCTTTTAGCACCATTCAAGTTGATCTTTTCTCAGGCTCTCTATTCAGGTAAAGGTGCCACAAATTGCACCATTAAAGCAACTTCATAGTTGGGGAAAATGTTACAACGTATTTAGGTCGTCCATGGTGTAATATCTCTAGGAGAGCAGCAATGTAAAGTTACATATACTAAGATTGATAAAGTTTAAGGTAGAGCCCTCATACTTTCCTCTACTGTTATTTGGTGTGCCAAGATTGCACATATTATTTTATTGTAGTTTCCAGGCCATATTGTGCGACTATTTCATGAGGTTATATCTGTTGGCCTTCCCACCCCATAAAATTGTTAATCAAATGGATGTGGTAGTCAACCTTCTTGTTGCAAGTTATTTCCCCTGCAGAATTATAATTCTGGTTATTCAAGAGAACTTTACACAGTAAAGATTAATTTATGCACAAGCATGTAATTATAAGCACATAAGTATCAGCAATATTTTGCTACATCAGTGTACTTGGAAACTTGACGAACCACGTTATGGATATGTAATCTTTTAGATATCGTCATATTTGGTGAGTTATTCTTATCAGGTACCGCTCTACCATAAAGAACACATTTTATTGCATTTCTAATACAGGTAGCAAAATCAGCTCAGTATTATGTTTCGCTCAAATTTAGACGGGTTAGGTTATGTTATGATCTGTTTACTCATCACAAAGTTTGTCTCGGAGAATTCTATAAAACAGAATCAATTTTATCTAGGTGTGATGAATCCATAATTAAGTCGTACATAGAGGAAAGCAACTTTAAACACCTATCTGATCAACCCATAACTTTGTGCCATGTCCTAGAATTGGTGATGCTCACTTCAGCCTTTACCAAATGGAGTAAAGGAATGAGCTACAACTAGGTTAATGAGGCTCAATATTTGATTAGCACTGTACTGTTTGTCTGTTTCTTTCTTTTAGGCGTCTGATATTTGAAACCTGTTGGAAATTTGCCTTTGGCGGGAGTTGCGACTGACCAACTTTAACCGATTAAACACTAGTGTTACGTATGTTGGAGAATCCGGTTCTTCACACATGCATGATCTACTAAGTACATAGATAACCGTAGGGCCAAGAATCGTCAAATTTCGTTGAGAAATGAAAGAGATATTGGTCTACGAAGTGAGGTGTTTGAAGCATGGAAAAATGTGGTTTGAGATCAATTCTCCCTCATCGGTAGAGGAAGAAAGAATTGTTGTGTGTATAAGACTCGAAATTGGTTTGGGGTTTGGGACACCAAGGGGTATCCCATGTGTTTAAAGGAGGGAGGACCTAGATGTGCTTTGGTTCGAGAAAAGCCCACACGCGCGCCGCCCGTCCCGTCCGGTTCCGGGCTCTCGGGAGAATTGTTGTGTGTATAAGACTCGAAATTGGTTTGGGGTTTGGGTTAAAGGAGGGAGGACCTAGATGTGCTTCGGTTCGAGGAAAGCCCACACGCGCGCCGCCCGTCCGGTTCTAGGGTCGTGGGTTGTGCTTCTTCTGATATAATCTTTTTGGGCCAGAGAACTTTGTCAGATGTACAGTTTGGACCAGAATTCTTTCATATGTACAGTTTGGACCCTGAAGTTTCCAGAAAGTCAGAATTTGGGCAGCAGAATAGAAACGCCACAGCACTCAATTCAGCCATTTATTTTGGCTGAATTACTCCTCCTATAATGGCCAATCCGTTGGTCTTTCTCACCATTTATTTTGGTGACATTACTACCTCTATAATGGTCATTACTTGGCCAGTAATGGCACTTATGGAGGCAGTTTCACTGCCCCTCCTTCACCTATATAAACAACCCCTTACACCATTGTTGAGACACTTACACCATCAGAAAAACAGAAACGAATTCTTCTTCCTACAATCTTCCAAGCATCATTTCGTTACTCAATATTCTTCACGGTAGCATTTGAGTTTCCTTTGCTCAATTGTTCCATTGCTGTTTTATCTTGGGAGACAAATTGTCCAGGACGTATAAAGGATACATACGGGGCAATATTGTCTTAAAGACAGAGTGTCACACTCGACTCAGCAAAAAGAAAACAGTTTCCAGTTTTCCTCCTTCAACAAAATTGTAATTTGTTTTATCTTGGGAGACAAATTGTCCAGGACGTATAAAAGATACATACGGGGCAATATTGTCTTAAAGACAGAGTGCCACACTCGACTCAGCAAAAAGAAAACAGTTTCCAGTTTTCCTCCTTCAACAAAATTGTAATTTCAGTTTTGTTGTTGTATTGTAATTTTCAGTTCTTGTATTACTTTACAGTTATTTGTAATTCTCGTTTCCTGCACCTTTGTAACAAACAAAACCCACTGGCTGGCCCAACTAATCCGGATTTGGTAAAGCGCTCCCTACCAAGAGGGCCAACACTGTACTGTTATAAACTCCAAAGAATGCTAAATGAGCATACAAGAACATTGACCGTACACACTAACCTCACGTAAATAACAGTTTTCCCAAGAACGTCACAATCAATTTCAAATATCGGGACTTTTTTACAAGAGTACACATGACATACAAGTTACAACGACATTGTAAAGAACCAAATTAATGTGGTATATCTGAATCACTAGTTACTGATGTAACTCGCTGAATAAATGGACACATTATAACTTAGGCATATATTTCTATTATTAATTTTCGCTAACTTTTGGTCCAACTGGAATTTCAAGCCCTAATTTTCAGAAAAACTACAATAAGAAAACATTAATAAGCTACACTAAAGGGGAAGGAGCTCGGCCAACCAATCTGAATCTGTGAATAATCATCTAATAAAGACAATTTACAAGCAAGAACTGAGATTAATAGCTAATAACTGAAACTTATTCGGCTTAGAAACATTAACAGAACTCTTTCAAACTTGATTCTGAGATAAATTCTACAATTTTATCACTTAATTTGTGCAAAATCAACATATAACATTTTTATAATCTCTTGAAACAATTTCACTTGATTTTACAAAAAGATCTAACCTGGTAGCCTTAGAATCACAGGCACAAAAACAGCCTCTCTTCTAAGCCCTTTTCTAATTTCTTTTACATATTTCAAGAATGAATGTAGTGAAGATTTCAGGTTTAGTATGATCATTTTATAATCTTAAGTTGCTGTGTACTTTAGTGAAAATTATTTAAGCAGTTTCGTGTCAGTATCAAATTTCCAGAAAAAACTCAATTTTCTGTTAGAGAATTATTTCATCGACTACTTCAAATAGAAGTGGTCCTTCTGTCCAATTCTATGCATTGTATAATATAAATCACTTTTTTTTTTGTTGACAAAAAAATATAAATCACTTCTGACTGTTATAGTTGTGGAATGAGTAATTCATGTGTACCAACCAGTTATTGAGACTTGATATACATAGTATATTCACTATTTTCCTTAAAGATTTAACTTGTACATATTGGATATAAGATTATTGTCACTATGAATGTAATTAATTATGATGTTGCTATATTATGTAAACTTTATTTTCTAAATTACTAATTTCACTTATTATGAACTGTCATGTAATTATTTTTTAAGTGATATACTTTATGTACCAAAAGTTTATTATCAGTCTATATAGAAGTTAAAATTATATTTAATGAGTCCCACTTCATCATTTGTTTATTCTAGGAGCTAAATTATCTACATATAGGTGTCCTCTATTTGGAGGCTCAGATATGAAATTTTTCCCTAGCAATATTGATTTAGTTCATAATTTATTGGTTTTATGACATTTACTTTTTCCGTATGGACAAGAAATTAAATCCATTTTAGTTCTATTGCTATTTTTCGTTTACTTTACTACTACTATTTTGCATGAAACTTATATTACTGGTAACATTCCGTACTTCGGGCCATGGTTTGAACAGCTAGACATATGCAAGTGATCCGAGCCTTGGAGAATTTATGTCATAGTCATGTATGCAAGCAAAGAGCTTAGGATATGAAAGGATAAAGCCCATAAATAATTTAGGACTTAAAGAAGTGTGACGACAAGAATTGAGAATAATATTTTATGTGTATCAAAAGAGGTTATGGACTAGTGCTATATCGCATGGTTATAACATTGAGTATATGGAGTGTGTTAAAGATGATTATTATTTAAGTAAATTAAGACGGAGAAATTAATTATGTGTGTAATTGGATGTATGTTGAATTAGTAGAAGACATAGAGAATTATAGTGATTATTGAATAAGTGTGATTATGTGATAAGTGGTAGGTGCAACGACATGTGTGCCATGAAAATAGTGAATCTAGTGACTATTCACCTTGAGATACATTTGGTGGTGACACATGATATTAGTTGTGTCAAGTTGTGGCCTAAAGGGTTAGTGTGGACCTCATATCCCACTAAGGAAATAAGGTAAAGATTTCCTTCATAATTATTTCCACACCAATATAGTTACCAACAAATTCCCAAGATGATAGACAATCAGCAACACCCACCAACTTCCTGCGCACAATCTCTCTATCTCGTCAACTGCTGCAATGCCTTCGACTGGTGACCCCGAAGGTATTAACCTGTGCATTGATTTTAGTAATTACGATTGCATCTCAATGACAATGTCAAATTCTCCTGCTAATACACACCATATGATCACAAGAACAAAATCTAAACACAACCCGCAGCCTCCGGCATTTCAAACACTCTTGGCCACTGTCTCCTCAAACGTAAGTGAACTGAAAAATCACAAGGAGGCTCGAAAATTTTCTCATTCTTGGCTCTTTCCTTGTAGTTTCTTGATGTATCCTTTGGAGTAACAATTAATATTGGTAAAAACTTACTCACATCACACCCAACTAATAAATATGACAATTGTTACATTATTTAATTTACAAATATTAATACTTAATTATAGTTAACCAAGTATTTTGCACATGATCTTGATTAATAATATAAACATATTTTCACGCTATTTCTGTTATCTTCGTAGGGTAACTCGATAAGTTGACAGTACTTTTTAAGCTTATACTTTAGCTAGATCCAAAAGTATATATATATTGCACGCACTATTCTTAGGATACAAACGAACTTAAACTTAATTAATTAGTGTAATACATATAATTTTAAAATTGTTAAATCAATGTACATAACTTCCTGTTTATGTACAATACATCCATCGTTTTTTTAAGGCTACAGTGAGCACTTATTAGTGTAATCAAGTTGAACATCTTTTTAAATATTCATGTTATTTTCGTAAGGATAAGTAGATTGATGGTCATGGCCAAAAAAAACTAACATAATCTATAACATGTTTTGAGTTTATTCCTTTTCTGAGGATCATAGAAACAACGTGCAATGCAAAAAGTACGTGGTTTTATACTTAATATATTTATTCATCCATACTCGAAAAACAATCCCAGAAAGTACGGGAATTCCAATTCATTTCCAAGGTCATTGTGCTATAAGTTACGGTATAAACTTTGTTCCTTTTTTTTTCTTTTATTAACTTTGCTGCCTTTTCTAATTTTTTCCTTTATTAAAAATAGGACTCTAAGACCTTAGTTTATTATCTATGATTAATTTAACTGAGTTAGATGTATACATCAGATGCGGGTAATTGAAAGTATCTATGTTATAGAGACAATCATTATTAGGGACAAATGTACTTAAACACATTCTTATTATTAATAAGATTAATATTTATGACATTTGCGATTATTGAATTATTATTTGATTGTTTATAATTATTCATTAATGAGCATCCCTTGAGCTTACGTTGTCATTAATAGAGTGAGATATTGATGATAGAGCGTAACTCTAAAATAGTCTCGACTAATGATCATCGAGAATGAGATATCGATGATATGTTATAAGTCGAGATGTGGTCTGCGTCACATTCTTAGAGAATGTAGTATGTTTCACCTGCTACTAATAATGGTTACTAGTGATAGATACATGGATACTTTTGGAAAGTATTGGTATACCCTGCTGATATATTCTATTTGTTATACATGTCTAAAGTGTTATCGGTGTGTGGGAGATGAAATTCCTTTGACTTGAGGTCAATATGCACCTTGTTTACAGAGTAATGTACTTTGACCCTGTCCTAAGCTTAAACTCCTTATAGGATAAGATACGGCTTGTGTTGGTTGCATTATGATGTAAATTAAGGTGGTAGTTGAGCCAATAATATGATTCATTCCTCGATTGGATATTCGAGAGAGCACTCAACTTCTCAGTGATATTAGGTCGACCAAGTCATTGGCCAATGCAAGAGACATATTTAGAATATGATTTAGTTGTCGACTAATATAGATGAGATAAAGTGATCAAGCCATTTGGATAGACACATGGTAAATCCTAAGCTTGATCGAGTGTGTCGCGAATGAAAGAAATTTATCATCTCACATAAAGGTTATGTTTGCTGGATTCATGTAAACGTACTTCATATATTGAGTTCGACGTACGACGCAGTCTAGGAGTTTCGTATGGACCTTAATTGGATTAGTGTCAATATATGAAGGCCTATAGGGTCACACTATGTCGATTGTCTCTTCGATCTAATGGTGTATTGAGAAAGTATGGAATATTCGATTTGGGATCGAGATATTTAAATTGATAATAACTATGGGATAATTTCTATTAGATGGAAATTATTTAATTAAATCAAAATTAGATTTTGGATTTAATGTGCTGAATATATATATTAAATGAAAACGGGGAACATAATTTTACGTAAGGTGCCGCTTGGCCTTGACTAGGTCACACGACCGACAAAGGCCCACCAGTGACCGCCCATCGCACTCTGCTTTTGGGCCAGGCTTGGAGCCCAACCCTAATCTGATTTGTTGCCCTAATTTCAACTATAAATACAACACTCTCCATTGTTAATTAACACACTAATTCTCAATAAACAAATTCTAGACTTAGAGTCTAGGATAAAACTCTCTCAAACCTCTGCCAAGATTTTCTGGCTTTCTTGACAGAGGAATACACCGTAGCATAGTTCTTACAGTCGAAGAGATAGTCGTGTGTACTCCCTAAGTAAAGACTCCAGATAATACAACATGTAAGTGTTCTAGTTTTATGTTACATGTTTTGATTGTCATATAACCATACCATAAGAAATTGTTGGGGTAAGTAGAACAAAATTTTAAACTTTCGTTATGCCTACTTATATGTTTTGAACCCAACAAAACCCTACAATTTTTTTACCATTAATATCTATTTATTGTTGTTTGAACAAAATCTTGCGCTTAATTTGATTAGTTCTCATCAGTTATTAGATAAATGGCGTTTTAACTGTGAAAGATTATATTAATTAATCAAAATATGTCATTTGAACATTTAAACAAGCTTTAGTCAAATGGTTTATTTTATTTAACACGTCACATCACTTGATACATAGCATGATCTAATTGCTCATTAGTTTGATTAGCATGCTACATTAGTGACACTGGTATGAGCTTGGGCTTAGATTGAATTGACATTCAAATGGACCTTGCATTAATGAATTGGGCTTATTTTGTGGGATCCAACTATATGGGTTGAACCATAGAAAGTTGATTATCACTTGAGATTCACTTTAAGAAAATTAACCTAATCATATTAACTTATACTGTTTGAACCTATATCCCTTGAACTTAAGATTCTAATTCAAAAACTTTACAAAATTTTCATTAAAAATATTGGTTATTTATATTGAAAGTCTTTTGAAATTTACTTGAACAATTACCAATTGATATGTCCTTACTAATACGACCTCAATTTAAATTTTTGGGTTTGACATTTCTTCTTAGTATGTTTCAATTTTTTTTTTACTTATTGGCCTTGATAACTTTTTTTATTAGATTAAATGTTTCTACTTTAGGGTGTATTTGGTACAAAAGATTTTATTTTTTTGAAAAAATATTTTTCTTGTTAAGTCATTTTTAATGTTTGGCTTATCTGTCTTTTTTTTTTAAGGAACTTCCGTCACTTATGGGTCAAAGTTTTTTTTTGTAGACCTACCTTGATTAATTTTTAATTTTATATTACTTGCGCCAACTAATTTTAAGATGTTATTATTAATCTTTAGTATTTAATTTTTTTATATAATTACGACATTCTCCAATATGTTGATATTATAATTAATTTTTTACATCGATTTTTGTAATAGGTACTTTTCATTCACCAATCAAATATATACCGAAAAATAAAATAAAAAATTATCCATGGAGAATAACAAACAATGTATATGACACTTCACTTTTGCTTTTCTTCACAATTAGTGAAAATCAATTTCTTTCCTTCTTTCGTACATCCCAACACAAAATTCCACTTGTCCGTCCAATAATACAATATTTCTTGTAGGTGGTTGAAGGAAAAATGAATTTAAACATTAAAAAAAAAAAAAAAGGAACACCAATGGCAATGACTAAGTAGTAAAATAAGATTCTTATGGTCCTGAGAAAGAGAGATCAATTTAGAGATCCAAGTGATCTTATCCTGTCAGACCTCCCCAATAGAGGAAAATTTCCCCACATGAATATGCTAAGTGCCCTCCGATCCTCTGCCATCAGTCACAGTCTAGTTTTCCTGCACTATGATAAAACAATTACTATATATTACAACAATAACAACATACTCAGTGAAATTTTACAATATAGAGTTTGGAGATAATTACTATATATTAATCTCCTTAATTTTAAATCAATTTACTTTTAAAGAAAGTACATTTCATTGGTTACAATTTACCTGAGATATTTTTCTTTTTAACATGTAAAAAAATATTTTTTATGTAAACATAATTTACTTTCAATTGTTTAGTTTATCCGTAAGAAGCTGATTTATAGCAACACAAATGTTCAATGTTTGTTTTGGATAAAAAATTTCAAAAGTCTTCCTTTTTTTTATTAAACTTTATATCCTGTTAAATAGTAGTATCACATAAGTTGGGATGAAGGGAGTAAATTATTAGAAAATAATAAGTAATGCAACTTGTACTTATCCTTGTATCAAATTGACCGAGGAATGAATACTTTTTTGCTTCTCGGCCGTTAATTTGACTAATTTTTAAAGTTATAATATTTAAAAATTAAAATTTAGATATTTAAAAACTATACGAAAAGTACTACTCCCTCCATCCAAATGTATATGAGGGTTGACCAGTTTTGAGAGTCAAACGACTCTTTCTTTGACTCAATTTCAAACATAAATTCTTAGACTATTTTGTAATAAAATTTACATATTTGAAAATTATATAAAAAGTACAATAATTCTGCATAATAAATAATTCACAATATACGAAAAAAGTTGGAGAAAATCGTAGCCCAAGAAAGAGCTCTTTGACTCCCCAAACTAATCTAACCCTCCTATAAATTGGAACGGAAATAGTATGAGTATGCAATTCTTCTCATGTCAATATAATTAAAAATATATTTTAAAAGATTAATAAAATTTCAAATAGGTTATTACTCCATCTGTTCCATAATAAGTGGTTCTTTTAGCTTGTGCACACTCCTTACGAAAGTGTTTACTTCTAGAAAATCAGGAGTGCTTTTATTAATTTACCCCTAATCAATGTCTATAAAAAGAAAATGTAGTTGATGAATGTTGATTATTTAAACAAGGAAAATTTTGAAAGAAACTGCCCAAAGTATTCTTCAAATTGTAAAGAACCACTTATTTGAAAAAAAAATTGAAAGGTCTAAACAATCACTTATTGTGAAACGGATGGAGTATCGAAAAGTGAAAAATACTGCATAAATTGGGACGTAAGAATTGCTTTTTTTTTGTTTACATCACAAACATTACATTTCTTTTCAATACAATAACTCAGAAAAAAAAATTAAGGTACCTAGCAGAAGGATCAGATTAATTGACAAGCTGTACTTTCATCTGATCGGGAGCAGTTGAATCGGCAAGTGGTGGTTGTGTTGTAATTGGTGTACCATTGTTGTCCATCTGCTTGAGGTTCTGTTGGTAATAAATTTGCCTCAACCTCTCTATTTCTCGTTTCAATGCTTCTTGATGAGCTATATTTTCCACAACAGAAAAAAAAGAAGAAGAAAAGATAATGGTGAAGATCAATTCATAAAATAAAACAAAAAAAAACAAAAAAAAAAAATCATTTGTTTGCTTTCAAAACATCTTTTCATATCAAGTATTTTTATACCTAAGGTGTATTATAAACTCTGTAATTATCATCAAGTAGGGTTCATTCCGGCTCCTACCTTTTTCATGCTTGTTAGCTAGATGAGGTTCCTACCTCTTTAGGATTAGTAACACTAAGGAGCTGTCATACGTGATCAAGATATTGTTCACCATTGATATAAGTAGTCATACTTAAAAAGATAATTCCTTTTCCGGTCCATCAGTTACTTATTATTCTCAATTTTGATTCTTGTGATATTTGCCTAATCACGTTTACTTAATATTTAACTAGTAAAATCTCTAAACTTCTAACTCATTACATGTACATAGATTATGATTATGAAGTTTAATAGAAGATGGAGTTAAAAAGGAAAAAAAGAAAATTTACCATCTTTAAACAATTTATCTTGGGCAAGAGCTGCGATTTTTTGCCTGAGGGAACTATTGTCAACATTTAGCAACAAACGTTGGTGGTCCAGGAATGCAACTCTTGGTGACAGTATCGAAACTTCAGCCTTCAATAAATTTAAAAAATAAAAGAATATTTTAAGTGTAAACAAAAATAGAATAATGTATTTTTTATTATTATCTTTATGATATACTATTAGGAGAAAATAAAAGAAAATTATCTCAAATTCTCAATTAAATTATTTCACATACTTGAAGAGTGCTAACATTACGTTCGAGCTCCGATACGTACTGCAGTTTCCTCACCCGCGACCTTTGCGCCGATTGTCTATTTGCCAATATCCTGACATAACCAATTATTCAAATTAAAAATTCCTTTAATGATCCCAAGTACCAATATTCATGATAATAATATTAATATTAATGTACTACATAATAACAAGGCTACAGACAAAGAGATACACAGACATATATAACATTTTGTCGGGGCAGAAGTACAATTCAAGCTATGGATTTAATCGAATCTCGCAATTTCAACTTAAACTTAATTCTGTCCCAATTTATATAATTTATTTTCTTTTTAATCAGTCTAAAAAATGATATATTTTTTATTTGATAATAATTTAATTTTAAATTTTATATTTTACGTTTAACGAGATTATTTATAATCACACAAATTTATTTGACTTATTTTAGATCACAAGATTCAAAAATCTTTCTTTATTTTTTAAACTATGTGTTCAGTCAAATTACATCATATAAATTAGAACGGATGTAGTAATAAATATATACAAATATTTAATTTCAAACTCAATAACTCAAATAATTAATTTAATTCGGTGACATTCCAAAGCTATAAACTTCAAATTTTAGATTTGTCACTATATTTCTTCCGTATGTTATATTTTATAGGCCAACAAATTAAAAATAACTTAGCTAGCTTGTTGAATAAAGTCTCCATGCAACTTATGAGAAGTATTAATTGGAGATCAGAAATATAACCCCATCATAATAGTCCGTATAAAGATAATTCCAGCGTTAATGCTGGATAGAATACGAGAAATAAAAATATTTAAAGATAAAAAAGTCCTTAAAGTAAGTAATCACGATGTAACATGCAATAACTCCAAAATCATTATTTATGTATAATATTTTTTTCCTATTTCTTATCATATAGATAATCCATGTATTATAATCATCACATAACTAATTTGTGAAAATAAATGTGTACTCCCGCGGTCTCAATTTTGACATTATTTGATTGAGCATGAAGTTTAAGAAATATATTTTTTTGAAATAAATAATCTAAAACAAATATAAATATTTATGTGGCGATAAAATAAAATAAATGTTATACAATTAAACTGCTTCTAAATATGATATAAAAAAGAATTAAAATTTTAGAACAAATTAGAAAAGAGAACGTGTCACATAAATGGTGACAAATGAAATATGATGCATGAATAATTGTGCATATAATTACCTTTTAATTCTCTTGGGATCAACAACTCTTTCAGAAGAATATTCGTTAGTACTAGCATTGTGAGTAGCTGCTGGTAATTCCTCAGTAGTCTTGCATAAGCTTTGGACTTCCTCATTTTCACTCTTAAGCTGCTGCTGCATTTGCTGGTTGCTAGTATTGTTCCTACTTTTATCTTCATTATCGTTGATATATTCGGACGGTGATGACGGGTTCGAACACGACATGTCGTGGATGTCGTCATTGAACATCGACATGATCTGTTGCTCGTCATCAAACCTCTCATATTCCTCATGACCGTTAGCGGTCCCACCAGACCCCGGAGTGCTGGATAACCTCCGGCACTCTTCCACCATGGGTGACTCCAAGAAAGCAATGGAGTCACTCATTGATCTTCGGTGGGACCCGCGCCTCGAGGATATGTCGAGGAATTCGTCCGCCCATAAGTTGTGAGCGGTTGGTGCCAAGTTATCCATTTTTTGATGAAGTGAAAAATCAGGCCAATTTGGTGTCATGTTAGGCGCTCTTGGTGGTAAGTGTGCCATTTTTTCTTGCTCTTTTTGGTCAAAGTTATGGAATTTCAAGAAAACAACAAAACTGCTTCTATCACTATAATTTTTTTTTTATATCACACGTCCACTTAAATTATGATTTTTTGGGTGAGTTGAGCAGATAAAGAATGAATCAAATCAAATAATTGTTTTAGAATGGCTATTCCTCACAATTACTCCTTGTGATGTAGCGAAATTATGACAATTAAGATCTCAAGATGCAACAATACATATAATGCAAGGAAATAGACTTATATCATGATAATATGAGAATGTCTTTTGTTGAATCGAAAGAATTTTTTATAAAATAAAAGATGATTTTACATCAAGTAAAGAAAAAATCATTCAACCATACCTCTAAATTATTGATTGAAATGGAATTAAATATGTCAGAATTTGGCTGCTTGTATGAAGGAAGGGTTATCTTATCCGATCAAAGAAAACCAAACCAATTGGAAGTGAAATGAAGAATTATAATGTTTAGAAGAGAACATACGAAGGATAGGATAGTATGTTCATCAATTGAATATCATTATTATCATATAGACAGTCTGAGCTATCGATGTCTATAACTTTGATTATTTGTCTCATTAAGAAGCAAATTAAAATTTGTCTGCAATGATAAATTGACACATTAAGAGGGGTGATCTGGTGGGGGTATTAAGGCATCACATGGGAAGATTGGGACAGCTATCAAACAGCTGGTAGGGAGTTTGGAGTCTTAACTATATTATTGGAAAGTAGCAATAGTTTAATAATATAGAGGACTCACACCACATGTGCCCTTGTGCTCATCACTCATCTAAAGCCTCTGACTTCTTTTTCTTTTATCTAATTGAAATAAACTATTATTTGTCTTATTTTATACTATAACATAGTTTGGATTGGGTGGATATGAAATTTAAAAAATAGATTCAAGCTAGTTAGGAACTACCTTCCCTTCACAACTTATCTCCTACGATTCAAGCCACGAGAAGGTAAGCTCATTTAGAAGTTACAATCATTCTTGATTGATATACAATTGGAATGAATAATGTTGAGAATATAATCAAATATTAAAAGTGTATTCTATTTAATGACTTAAATTTTTAAATCAGATGGTCACACACTTCAATATGGTATCAGATCAGGCCAAAGGTTCTGGGATCGAACTTCACCGCCACCTATTATCAAAAAATATTTCAACGTAGGGCTAAGAAAAAGATTAAGATAATTGTCACAAAATTGCAAAATAGTATTTATCACTTTAATATAAGTGCGTACTCAAATAGTACTTACCACCGAAACTGTCACTCCTTACTAGTTTCCAACTACGTACTATATATGACATTAGCTTAAAGCATAGTGATCCTAACATGAATTTAACCATATCATTCACTTAACTTATAACAAAAGACAAGATAACTTGGCGTCAGCAAAGATACAAATATGCATATGAAAATATTTTTAGAACTTATAATCTTGTATATACTTTTATTCGTATGATTATAAAACATATCATGCATTAATGTAATAAAATGCTTACAAATATGTAAAAATTATTATTTTTCTAGCTGAGTAAAAAGAAAAGATGGTCATATATAAAAATGAGACAGAGGAAGTAAGTTCTTACCAATTGTCCTCATGTCTCTCACCCAAGTTTACATGCATTGGGATTAGGGATGACAACGAATCAGATCTGGATCGGATTCCACTAGATCCAGATCCGGATACAGATTCATCGGGTCCATAAAAATCAGATTCAAATCCGGATTCATCGGGTCCACCGATTGGATCTGGATCCACATATAAAAAAATTTGCCTTGCTAAGAATTTTTTTTGAACTAACAAACGATTTTAACATAGCTAACAGTTTACTGTGTTTTAATTTTGAAATGTTCGTATGAGATATTTTGTTCGTTGTCTCGTTTTGATTGTGAGCTATTAATTGAAAATATTGGACAATGACAATAGTTGTGAAAAATGCTGACTAATATTTCCACAATGAAGAACTTGCATGTGCTTGAAATCTTCACAAATGAAGTGAATATAATTTTAACTACTTGTCTATGGAGATGTTAGTCATTCACTAATATAACATTGATTTTATTATCGAAGTTACCTCTTTATTTATTTGTTTTTGAGTTAACGCGGAGATAAATTAAACTTATTTTGAGAATTAAACTTGCACGGATGTGCTTAGCAATTTTAAGAAAATACTTATAAAATTACATTCTAGGTTATGGATATATTTAATAAAACTGGATCAACGGGTCGGATCTGGACCGGATACGGATCTCAAATACAATATCCTGATTCGATCCGTCAAAAACGGATTCGGATCAGATCCGGATCTGTTGGGTCCAAATTTTGAAGATTCATATCCTATAAAACGGATTCAGATCGGGTTCAGAATCCACTGCCATCTCTAATTGGGATTAAGAGGAATTGAGAAAGAACATTCCTGTCCAAGCATAGCTGTCATGCACGTGCTATTGAGCACCGATAAATCAATAAAATTAGATGTCATCACATGCTACCATCAGCTTTTGGGCGTCGAGGCATAAAGTTTCTCTTTATTTTTCTTTTCTCAAATAAACTCTCATTTTGCATTACCCAAAACAATCATCAACGCGTAAATTGATAATGTTCTCCCTTTGTGCTGTTCTTGTTCCCAGCTTTAATGGTGCGGACAAGACGCTGCCCATTCTCCGGTATCCGTACAACTGATTTCTTAGGATCATCTGGTTAAGATTATGTAGATATTAATAATGTATATATTAATAATGTATGATATATTTATGCATAAATTATTTTTTTAAATATTGGTTTATTATATTAAAAGTTAAAAAATATTATATACTTTTAAATATTAAAATATTTATTTATAATTAAACTTAAAATTTTATATTAAAAAATTATAGAAAAATATTTGTTTAGAAAAGAAAAGTATTGAAGTGGGAAGTGATAAGGGTAATTTTGTCATTTCAACCTTTTATTTATTTTTATTTTTTTGAAAATCCGGGGGAAACCCGCAGCCTCTACCATAGCCTCTGCCACAACCTCTGCCCTTCAGGTGAGCACTCTGTGGTGAGCACTCTATGGTGAGCACTGGGTAAACCCGCTCCTGTGTAATGGCTCGTAAACCACACTGAAGATGTAAAACGCACTAGGTAAACCCCGTGCAACGAGCTAGATTGAGAAGGCATTGTTGGGGGATTTGATCTCAGGCCTCCTGTGTGGAAGTCACCCACCAAACTATATACATTTATTTATGTATTAGTTATTCACGTATTAGTTATTTTATCTTCTACCCCACATAAAATTTTACATAGGTTCCCTCATAACTTATACATATATTAGTTATGCAGATTTTTAAATTGCAAGCCAAACATCGTACTAATTTTATACATGGATAACTTACTTCCTAACTAGCTACCAAATATTGTATAAGTATACAAAAATTAATACATAAATAAGATGTCTCTTTACTAGCTATCAAACGTTATATAAGTTATGCAAGAGATTAATACATGAATAAGAGGTGTTTTTACTAGCTACCAAATGACTCCTTATGGGTTGTTTGGTTTGAGACATTAGTTATATGGGATTGTAATATATGAATTGTTTGTATGAGGATTTATAACACGGGAAGTTTTATACAGAAATTCATAATACATTCAAATCTCTATATAATGACAGCGTTTGTCAAACTTTTCATGGCTTCTACAGTGATGTATTGTTATGTATATATACTGACATTTGATATTTAGATATCATTTAACAATTATAAATAAATGTATGCAAATATTTTTTTTTGTATTTTTATGTTATAAATGAAAATAATATACTTGCTAATTTTAAAACCTCAATTGATTCTCATATCTCATTATTAAAAATTAAAAAAATTAATAAATTAAGTACTAATAAATTCACAACTAATTGTACCATACCCATAAAAAAAACTAAAATCTAAGGAACATATGCATCTAAATTAATTGAGAATTTAAATATTTGAAGTTTAACGTAAGAATTCTATAATTGTAGGTTATTTCGTAAATTTTGACTTTTAGTGATAATATAACGCTTGAATTGACGAAGAATTTTGTACAAACTTTCAGCAATAGGGAATTCAATAGTTTTCTTTTGAAGGTTGTCTAAGAGCTTAACATAAATACTTTAATATTTTATTTTATACATAATATATTTATAATATTTTAGTATGTTTGTTATAGAGAATAATTTTACATAGAGTGTACCACTATAATGGATGTCACTGTTATTATAGGTAGAATGATGTTACAGAGAAATAAAATATTAACATGAAAAATTAGTTCCGGAGGAAATCAAGCCATTATAGTGTAATACTGTTACAACAAATGACAATTATAGAGAGGTTTGACTATACAAAAATTATTATACGGTGAATATTTAGATTACTTATTGTAAAGACATTTTTTTCTTTAGATACTCTTACCGTGTATTATTAATATACGATTACTTATTCCACATTCTACATAAATAATATATAAAATTTCGTGTAACTTATAACCGTATTAGTTATATCACGTTTGATTTTCATATATTAAATTTTGCATAACATGTGAATTTTAATAATGAAAACCAAACATGGTATAAATTACGTACCGATTTAATATCAAGATTAACTTGTCTTAAACCAAATGACCCCGCCAGAATCTCAGCTAAAACTATAAATTTCATGACCGAACTGATACTGTGAATCCAAGCCCTAATTTTTAGTTTTTGGGTTATGAATTCTAACTTTTTTTATATTGAATTCTGAATGAATTATTTATAAATATTAAATATTCTATTTTACGTAACTATCAATATGGCTCCGCCCTGATTAATATATAGGTAGGGGTCCGCCTAATTCCCGCCAATAAAAGTGATTTTATTTTTTTTATTTTAAAAAAAAGTAGTTTGAATCCGATCCGTCAGAGTGTTCTTCCGGGCTTTTTCTTTAGTAATAGATACTTCTCTGTACTGTAAGATCCTTAATTATGAGTTAGATAAATCGAAGGTCAAGTAGAAATTTACTGGCGAAAAGGAATAATTAATTCATCACTCAATCTCAACGTGAGCAGCTACCCTATATGTTCGATATGTTTGGGAACAAAATTTTAAAAAGATAATATAAAAATATAAACAAGGTAATGGAATATTAATGGTACAATTAATGGAATAGTAGGGAGGTATTGAAGTTGAATAATATTGTGGAAGATGAGCTGTGGAATGTGGAAGAAGATAATGTCAAGCCATGTGAATGTTTTATGCATTCTTTCTCACTTTGTCTCCAAACTAACTTCACATGTAGGGCATATGTTTCTACCCCCATTGTTTATTTGTACCTTCCTCCTATATTCCTAATTTAACAATAAGGGGCACTAGTCATGATAATTAAATAGAGATTTATTAGTTTTCTACTGATTAACCCAAATTGGTCGCCGTCACTGCACCTTTAAGCAAATGTGCGAAGGCATAAAGTATTTTCTCCCTTAATTATTCTTTTTATGAAAAATATTGTTACAATTTGACTTTGTAGTGGGTTCCGTACATGATCTAGATAGAACTAAAGATCAACATTTTATGGTTGATAGTGATACTACTGAACATAGAGGAAGGTTAATGCTAAGCATAAAATGGTTATATCCCATGATTAAAATGTCTCTGCCTGTTTTTAATTGTTAGCTTAATGAAACTCATCCCTTGGTCCCTGATGTTATCCCTATTTAAGGGTGGCAAAATGAAAACCTTACCCGTCTGACATGCTCAAGTATGAGCGCGCGGGTTAGTGACTCACTCATTTAATTGGTTCAACTTATTTTTATTCGTCCAATCTATCCCATCTAAAAACTGAGCTGATTTGGATTAAATATATAGCTCAATTAACTTATAAGAAACATTGTCAAATTGTTTTTTTGTTTGATTAGTAAGAAAGAATAGTTTTATTAATTTAGCTTGGTGATTAAACAAATTAAACAAAACAATATAAACTAGGTAAAGAGTTGCGCGTGTTGGGCTATGATCCATTATTTAGTTCATTTTCATCCAACACATTTCAGCCCGAATAATTTTTGGGTGAATTAATGACATGTTTATTTATTAATTCAGCTTATTTTGATCCGTTAAAATTCAACTCAACACACACATTTGACACCTCTATTCTTATTGTGTTTGCCTATTGATGTTGAAGATATTGTCAAAGGAGATCTATGCACTAACACTGAAATACCCTGCCCCTTTGTTTCTAGAGTTAGTAGGAATATAACTCAACTTTGTGGAATAAAAGGGCCGTGCACTGACACTAACTTCACGGATGAAGATGATCACTCTGACGAAATTGAACATGATGAATGTTGCTATTTGGCAATTCTAAACAAGGTTAAAGAAGTTAGAAGAAAAATTATAACCAAGATGTATCAAGATTTGAACCTGGATTCTTCAGTGAGCAATAAAAAATTATGGATGTTACAGGGATCAAAAGCAATAGTAGAATATAATGTCATACTTGAGACTTAGAACATGTAACCTAAAACAATTTTCGAACCTTTTTTCCATTACACTAAGATCTTTCCTTTAATATTCCAAGGAAATTCGATATTGCAAGAAAATCATTTTAAAAGTATTTGCACATTGATGTCGCCGCGCATCATATTGGATGAAATGGAAGCTCGCATTCGGGGTACTATGTGATAAGAAATGTGCCACCAAGACTTAAGGGTAAATTTTACAGAGTGGTGGTTAGGCCGACATTGTTGTATGGGCCGAAGACGTCCACATTCAGAAAATGAATGTAACGGAGATGAGGATACTCAAATGGATGTGTCGACATACTAGGGGAGATATAATTAGCAATGAAGTTATTCGGGACAAGGTGGGAGTGACCTCCGTGGAGGAAAAGATGTGGGAAACGAGCCTGAGATGGTTCGGACATGTGAAGAGGGGGTGCGTGGATGCGCTAGTAAGGAGGTGTTAGAGATTGGCTATAACAGGAGTTAAGAGAGGTAGAGGTAGGCCGGAAGAACTTTGGAAAGGTGATTAGACAAGACATGGTACAACTCTAGCTTACTGAGGACATGACCCTATATAGGAAAGTATAGATGTCGAGGATTAGGATAGACGGTTAGTAGGTAGTCGAATGTTATCGCACTTTATGTGGGAGAGGCATGAGGCTAGACTTATCTTCTTTCCTCATGTTAGTAGTAGTAGTTAGTAATTGTGTAGTTTCTTATTCTCTAATGTGTGGTACCATCTGTTGTTTTATTTGCTTTGTATCTTGATATTCTGTTGTCATATTTATAATGTTTCTACTTCAGAAACTTCTATTTTGAGCCAAGGGTCATGCAACAAGTTGGGTTTGATCCCTAGACCTTAAGGAACTAAACTCAATACTTAACCAGTGCACCACACAGCCTCATTTGACCATGGATTCCTTCAGTTAATATTAGATATATTTTAAGAATTATACACATAATATACCGAGTTAGTCGAGTGACCATGGTTCACGTGACCCATTTTTATACCTCAAATAGCCCCTGTCTGCATACATCTTACCTCCCAAGACTTCACCTTAAGAGCACTACACTGAGTATGTTGTTATTAAAGGAATATGTTCCTCGATTTTATTGATGAATGATTTACAATATATATATATATTATTACAAAAATATTTACCTTGCTATAAACTAGGTAACTAATCAACCTAATTACAAAAGGATTATAATTCTACCTAAAATAGGAGATATACAATTAATGGAAGAATATTCAGGAAATATTCTATTACACCTCCGAAGTCGAAACGGGAGGTTCACGAACACTGAGACTGGCTCGAAAATGATCAAATAGTATGCGCGAAATTCCTTTGGTGAAGATGTCAGAAATTTGATATCTGGAAGGAACATAAAGGACACGAACTTGACCATGAGCCACTTTTTCACGAATGAAATGAATGTCCATCTTAATGTGTTTAGTGCGCTAATGTTGGACGGGATTTCCGGAAAGATATATCGCACTAATATTATCACAGTAGACCAGTGTTGCCTTTTGAATCGGGCAGTGAAGCTCAAGTAGAAGGTTACGGATCCAACAAGACTTAGAGAAGAAGTTGGTGACACATTTGTACTCTACTTCGAAACTGGATCGGGATAGTGTATGTTGCCTTTTGGAAGACCAAGACAATAGGTTATCTCTGAGGAAAATGCAGTAACCAGACGTGGAGCGTCTGGTGTCAGGACATCCACCCTAGTCAATATCAGAATAAGCAGTGAGACTAGTGAGTGAGAATATGTATAGATGTAATCCGAAGTGAAGTGTGCCTTGGACGTATCGTAAAATACGTTTGAGGGCATGCACGTGTGCTTCCGTCGGATAATGCATGTGGAAGCAGATTTGTTGCATGGCATAGGATATATCTGGTCTCGTGAATGTGATGTAATGTAGGGCCCTAGCCAGGCTACGATAGTGAGTAGGATGTCTATACGGAGGGCCGGAATCAGCGCTGAGCTTGGAATTGGTGTCTACTGGTATGTAGGATGATTTGCAAGATGTCATTCCTGCACGGTCAATGATCTCTTCGGAGTATTTATTCTGACACAAAAATAGGCAGCAAGAATGTCGAGTGATAGAGATGCCCAAAAAATAACTCAGGGGGCCCAGATCCTTCATAGCAAGCTCAGAGGAAATGAGAGACATAATGGACCGGTGGAGAGCATCAGATGATGTGGTGAGGATGATGTCATCAACATATAATAAGAGGTAATCATGTCTGAACCCTTGTTGTAGATGAACAGGGAATGATCAGATCTGCTGTGTGAAAAACCGATAGAGGAGACATAATCGACGAACCACTTGTACGATGCTCGAGGAGCCTGTTTCAGTCCATAGAGCGATTTCCGCAACAGACACACATAATCCGGATGAATAGGATCTCTGAAACTCATAGGCTGATGCATATATACCGTTCAAGCCTGCAATAAGTTGCATAACCAATCGATGATTAGTGATTGGTGCGTCGACGTTGGAGAGTTGATCGACAAACATCTTGACTTCTTGACAATAGACAGACACGTTTGGGAAATCAATCTGATGAACGTCCTTGAACTGATTTTCAAGGTATAACGCTTGTTGAGTTTTATTGTCGTGGAAAATACTTTCCAAAAGTTTTCACGTTTGGCGGGCAGTGACATCAGTCTCAATGATGGTGTGCAACAGATCATTAGAGATCGTGTCGTATATCCACTGGAGGACGACTGCGTCCAAACGAGACCAGAGTGCATCATCAGAAGTCGAAGCCGAGGGTAGGTCTGTGGACTTCGGTGTAGGAGTGATGATGTGGTCGATATCTTCGTAAACACGACATAGCTCCGTTCCAATGTCCCAAACCAAGATGGTTCATGTTGAAATTGAAACAAGGTGTGACCCTTATTAAATCTCTTATCTCAGTTGTAGTTTTTTTTTTTTTGGTTAAATATCTCAGTTGTAGTTATTCAGTTGGATTTAGAAAAATTGTAAAGATAATAGAGGTTTTTTTCTTTTCTCACATGTGTTTTTTCTTTTTCACATGTTAGAAGCTCTTCCTTTAACCCGTACGGTTTTTGGTAGGGGTGATAATATTGGCCATAAAAATATGACTCATCTAATTCATTCAAGTTTGGAGGGATTTTTGACCCACTTATTTATTGATTCAGTCTATTTTAATCGTCAATTTGGCCTAGTTAAATATTGGGTTGATATGTGATTCAAATTGACTTAGGAGAAATCTTGTTAAAACATTTTTTATTTTTTATTGGTATGTTATATATAGACATAATAAAGAGTCTTTTTTTGTTATGTGCTTAAAAATTATAAAAGAACAAACAAAGAAATGAGAACTTAATAAGAATTGGATGGGTGAGGTTATGATTTGTTTTTTTAGCATATTTCAGCTCAATTCATTTCAGCCCAAACACTTTTAGACGAGTAAATGACCCGCCCATTTCTTAACTCAATCCTTTTTAATCCATTCAAATTTGGTTCAATCCACCCATTAGACATCACTAGTGTTTTCCTTAGTCATAACTCATCAATTCCTACGACTTGTATCTTCGTTGTTTCTTTCAATGATTTATTTTTTCCACAAAAATGAGTGATAAAGTATTCGAATTCCAAATGATTATTGACTCATAGTACGTTGATGTTTATAACTTCCTAAGTAGGACTATTCAGCTGCCTATTTCTCTATGAAACAGCTAAATAAATCATAAGGACAACTAGTAGACTAATTCCACTTGAAACTGCAATATTACTATGTTCTAAAAATTCATGCAGTTCAGCTCTCATGCAAATGAGAACTTCTAACTAGGAATCTTGTTTATAAAATAATTTATTTTATAGATAATTAACTTGTTGGGCACTTACTATTCATGTGATTTACCTATATACAACCCCATATATCAACCTATTTCCCTTTATATTCTATTCTTTTATTATGGCCATCTTTTCGTGCTCTCTAATACAGGTACATTTCTTTTTGCACCTTACAACAATTTACGTATATAAGTACTCTTCAAACCCTTTTGTATTACTTTCCAGCCAATCTTCTTTTCACTGGCTTATATTATAAATCATAGTAACAAAAAATTATAATTACTCTATTTTTTTATTGAATTCGGGCGATATAAAGATGGAAAAGACTAGTGGAACAGCTGCATGTGCATCATGCAAGCATCAAAGGAAGAAGTGCACGGACAAGTGCGTTTTAGCTCCTTATTTCCCAGCTGAAAATATTCGAGAATTCAAGGCGGTACATAAGGTGTTCGGAGTCAGTAACATTGTAAAAATAGTGAAAAATCTAAAGGAAGATGACCGCAGAAGGGCTGTTGAATCGCTCATTTGGGAAGCGTTTTGTAGGCAAAAAGACACGGTTTTAGGCCCGTATGGAGAGTACAAAAGGGTTGATGAGGAACTCAAGTTGTACAAAAGCCAATACCAACAAATTCTACAAGTTCATAGCCAAGGGAGTAATAATAATAATATTAATAATGGCATGGTGTATGAAGCAACAACACAAGGGTTGATTAATGGATGGAATATTAATACTAAGAGGAATGATAATTCTTCGTCGTTATATATAAATCATGAGAATTCAAATGTGGAATCTTGGTCGTCGTATAACAATAAGATTATTAATCCTTTACATCATGTTCAGAATATTGAAAAATTAAGAACAGAAAATAGTAATGATTCTATAGTTATTGTGCCTCAACAACAGGCCTATAATGAATTCAACCAGCAATATTTTCTTGCAGGTAGATATTCCTAGCACCTTACCGGCTTAATATATCATCTTTTTGGAAAACATTAAATAAATTATATAGACCTATAGTGCTGAAGATTTTTATATTATGAGTGTACTTTTTCCTGTTGTAATAGGGTTTTTTACCACGTTCCAGGTTAAAAAACCATGTCTGACACTTCATTGGCCCATTTTATCTAAAGTGTGTTACTGTTTAGGCAGTCAAACAATTTTTTTTTACTATAAATTTTTCATAGTTTTGTTAAAATATTTTTGAATCATTAATTAGCTATTTTGACTTGTAATACTTTTAGTGTAATATTCAAATATATAAAGTTTACTTTAAATAATTCAAAAAATTTATACACAAATTCATAATTAAAATTAAGTGTTTTAACCATTGTACTCTGAACCTCTTTATATAAATTGAGACATAGGGAGTATAGAAGTTACATATAATTGACTTTCACTTCCTCGTTTCATTTTACCCTGGTATACTGGTAGCAATCATGTACGTACAATGTTTGAAAAAGAAAAAAACAACTTCCATTACTTATGATATTAAACATATCACGACATTTATGTATATATATAATTATGTTATTAAGGATAAACCTAAATGTTTGCTTTTATTTGATATTTACAGGTCAGTATAATCCAATTGATTCCAAGCCAAGAGAAGGCATGCTGTGGGAAGACAACTTAAAATCCTGAAAGTTTTGTTTCCATGTACTTTGTTTTTCTTTTTTGCTTTTAGTCCACTTTATCTTCGTTTGTTGTTTTTTATAGCCATTTGATGCATATATATTGCACAATATCATATGTGCTACGGTCTCTTCAATGAGAAGTTATACGTTAATTTGTAGAGTTGTGAGGTTAAAGGACAATCAAAATGTCTATAAATCTTTTTTATGTCGAAACTTACATACTCGACTACTAATTAAAAGTGAATTTACCTAATAACTATGTTTCAGTTTCAAGCTATAAGCTATACTTTGTTTATTTGAATTTAAACTCTTGGCAACTGGAAGATATTTACTCCCTCTGTCTTCATTTATTTGTCATGGTTACTAAAAATAGTTGTCTCAAATTATTTATCATTTTAAAAATTCAAGGCATAAATAATTATTTTTTCTCCATTTTACCCTTTGTCATTAATGAAGATGACACATAAATAAAATAAATATTTAATGGAGAAAGATTATAACTTAAACATAAATCAGAGTAAAGTAGGTCAAATAGCCCTCCTAATTAATATTTCTTAAAGGACGTGTAAACCAAAAAATGATAAATAATTTGAAAAGGAGAGAGTATCATATCTTCTCGTTTATAGTTAGACACCAATTAATAAATGAATGGGATTAACAAATTTCACGATTTCCTGTGTGGGTTAAAGCTTTTAGTTGATTAAAAGCTAAATACCTGGATAGCCATAAACTTGACATCATTTGTAAGCCGGAGACTTTAACTTTTCTATTGAACAAATAGACACTTTAACTTGACAAAAGTGTATCTTGTGAACACCCAAATATCTCGATAGGTCAAAGTGGATCGTTCAAATTGTTCGTCAAGGGATATTTTGATTTACAATTTCGTGAGCAATATCCAAATTCTGTCTTTTCGTCAGTATATATTATGATTATCAAATCTGATTGAACGATCAAATCACGTATTATGGAGTAGGAAATTAAGATTTAGACCACTTAAATATAGTTATTTTTATATAATATTTTGACCTGACCAAGGGCAACCTTCTCACGCACAAAGTGAATGTCCATCTCGATATGCTTGGTCCGCTGATGTTGGACCAGATTGTGAGACATATAGATGGCAGATATGTTGTCACAGTAGACTATAGACGCCTTACGCAATGGACACTGGAGCTCCAGAAGAAGATTTCGGAGCCAATCGAGTTCAGCAACGACATTAGCAACTCCGCGATACTCTGCTTCAGCACTCGAATGGGATAGCGTGGCCTACCGCTTGGCGGACCATGAAATGAGATTATCCCCAAGAAATACATAGTAGCCTGAGGTGGAGCGACGTGTGTCCGGGCATCCTGCCCAATCTGCATCCGTGTAGGAGAGTAACTTGGTCGGGGCAGAGGGGTAGAGATGCAGTCCAAAGTCTAGTGTTCCCTTAACGTATCTGATAATACGTTTGAGGGCCGCAAAATGGGACTCTTGAGGGTCGTCCATAAACAGACACATCTGCTGAACGACATATGCAATATCAGGCCTAGTGAATGTAAGATACTGAAGGGCACCTGCAAGACTCCGATATAGAGTAGGATCAGACACTGGCGCACCCTCATTTGCACTGAGCTTGGATTTCGAGTCAACCGGAGTTGGCATAATTTTACAATCTGCCATCTTAGCCCTGTACACTATCTCTTCCGCATATTTGCGCTGACACAAAAACATAGTAGCTGCGGATCTGGTCACGGATATACCCAAGTAATAACTCAGCTTGCCCAAGTCGGTCATAGCAAATTCAGTTTTGAGTAGAGCAATGATTTTATTCTTCAAACCGTCAGAGGAGGCAGTAAGAACAATGTCATCCACATATAATAGTAAATAAGCAATGTTGCTACCTCGATGAAAAGTGAAGAGAGAGTTATCACACCTGCTACATACAAATTTGATCTGCATAAGATACTTGGCAAAGCGATCATACCAAGCGCGGTGTGCTTGTTTCAAGCCATACAATGACTTCCTGAGACGACATACAAACTGCGGAACTGCCGGATGAACAAAGCCAGGGGGCTGATGCATGTACACAATTTCTTTCAAATCCTTATGAAGAAATGCATTCTTGATATCAAGTTGATGAATCGGCCAATGCATGCCCATAGCAATACTGAGAACAGTCCAAATAATAGTCGGTTTAACAACCGTACTGAATGTCTCACCATAATAAATACCCTCTTGCTGATTAGTGTCATTAGCAACCAGTCTTGCCTTATACCGCTCCAAGTCACCACTGTCTCTATACTTGTGACAAAATAGCCACATACACCGGATAATATTCACACCGTTCGGTCTAAGTACTAAATCCCAAGTGTTCTGCTTGGTTAAAGCATTAAATTCCTCGCACATGACCGCATTCCGATTAGGGTCCAGTTTGGCTAGTTTTGGATTTTTTGGAATGGGTGATATGGTTTGTGTGGAGAGGTAAAAATGAACCTTGGGTTTGAAAATCCCGTGTTGTACACGAGTCTCCATACGGTGGGTAGGCACTGACTGCTGGGCTTCGGTTTCAGAATTTGAATTCGGATTCTAGGAGTCGCCGGTGACGGGTGGAGGAGGTGACTGGTTGGGGTATTTGGTGGCTGTCGGTATTGGTGGCGAGATGGTGGAGTTTGGCAGTACAGGTGTGGGTAGTGGTTGCAAATTTCCGATATGATGGTGGATCCGATATGTGTCGGTGAGAGGGTTTCGGGACAACTGATCGGGAGTTTGGTGGTTTAGTGGTGGTATGGTTGTTCGATCGTGGGAATGGGTGACAGGGACCTCTCTGTCGTACGGACGATGTCGGTGACGATCACTGGTAGTGGTGAGACTACCGACACTGATGACGTTGACGTGTGAACAGTGGACGGAAAGTGGAATAGTGATTTGACTGGTGGGGAAAGATCTGTGTCATCAAGAAATGTGTAGTCCGTGGTTTGAAATTTCCGAAGATTGGAAAATGGAAAATACGTCTCATTAAATGTGACGTGGTGGGAGATAACGATTTTATGAGTGGACAGGTCATAGCACAGGTAATCCCTATGATTAGACGCGAGACCAACGAAGACACATGGCGTAGTTCGTGGTGCTAATTTGTGAGGGGTAGTGGAGGTTAGATTGGGGTAGCATAGGCAACCGAAAATTCTGAGTTGGTTATAGAACGGGATCCTACGGTATAAAACTTCGGTGGAGGTCTTGTTTTGAAAAGTGTTAGTGGGTAAAATATTAAGGAGGAATTCTACCATTTTAACAGCATAGACCCAAAATGGCGGTGGAAGATAGGCATGAAACAAAAGGGTGCGAACCATGTTATTGATGGTACGTATAATTCGTTCAGCCTTTCCATTTTGGGAGGAAGTATAAGGACAGGAGAAACGGAAAACCATGCCTTGTTTAGAGCAGAAAGTGTGAAATGCCGAATTATTAAATTCACGTCCGTTATCATATTGGAAAGATTTGATAGATTTTTCAAACTTTATTTTGATGAATTTTTGAAATTCGAGGAACTTGGCAAAAACTCCAGATTTGAATTTCAGTGGGTAAATCCAGAAAAAATATGAAAAATCATCTAAGAATACTAGATAAAATTTGTGACCCAAAGAGCTAACAACCGGAGGTGTCCATAAATAAGCATGAACAATATCAAAAGGAGAAAAAGTAACACTGTTGGATGACATAAATGGAAGACGAGTATGCTTGCCAAGCGGGCAAGAAAAACAGTGTTGGGAAAGTTTCCCATTATTACATTGAATACGCTTAGTAGTCCTAAGAAAATTAAAAATAGGGTCTCCGAGGTGCCCGAGTCTGTTGTGCCAAGTTGAGGGAGAGATAGCCGCAAGGGATAGAGGTGATTGCGATATGACAACGGAAGATTGAGTGAAGGGGTAGAGGTCTCCCACACTATTGCAGCGCGTAAGAATTTCCCCGTATTGAGATCCTTTACAGAAAAACCAAAAGGGTCAAATTCGACAGACACAGAATTATGGCGAGTGAATTTTCTAACAGAGATTATGTTTTTAATAATGTTAGGGGTGTAAAGGACGTGATTTAGGGAGAAAGGCGGGTGGGGATGTTTGGTATGTGTGTTACCGTAACCTTAAATTGGAATGTGATGACCATTGCCGACAGTAATAAATTAAGGACACTTTAACCGAAGCAGTTGAGATAAGTTACCCGATGACCGGGTGAGGTGAGATGTGGCTCCGGTGTCTATGTACCAATTATCGTCGGGCTGTTGAAGGTCCACGGTGTTGAAGGCCTGGCCCAAATCGGTGGGGGCCAGGCTGCTGCCTTGCGGGTGCTTAACTGCTGCTACCAGATGGGCCTGCTGCTGCTGGTGGGCCTGTAGGTTGGTGGAGGTGTAGCCCAAGAGGCCTGGCTGCCAGCCTTGCTGGAATTGGGCCCCTAATGTCGGGTAGGCGCATGCAGGCGAGGCCCAATTCCCGGTATTGGGCCAAGAGGGTTGTCCTGCCCACTGATAGTAGGCAGCAGGTGTTGGGCCTGCCTGCTGTTGGTTCCGGTTTCCCTTGCCGCGGTCCTTCCCCTTATTATTGTACTGCAACCTCTGCCGCCATGCCCTCCGCCGCGGGACTGCTGCTGGTGGTGGTCTTGCGGTGGTGGCTGGGTGGAGGTGGCTGCCGGTGGTGCCATGCCGTCAACGGCTAATGCCTTGTGATTGTGCTCCTCTTGTTTAGCACGACGGGTCTCTTCCAACAAAAGTTGCGAACGTGTTTTATTGAAGCTTGGTAGGGGGTCGGCCTATTGAATCATCGTTGCAAGTGTATCATATTCACCTTTCGGTAACCCCGCAACTAGTTGAAGTACCATATTGGTCTCTGAAACAGATGTCCCTACGTTGGAAAGTTGGTCGGTTATGAGTTTCAGTTGTTTACAGTATTCGGACATGTTGTTAAAATTCTCGAGACGCGTATTGTTGAACTGCTCTTCCAAATACACGGCCCGAGTATTTTTATTATCCTAAAAAATTTCTTCTAACCGTACCCAAAGTTCACGTGCCGTAGCACCTGTTTTCATGATAGTACACAACAAGTCTTTAGAGATGGTGTCGTAGATCCACTGTTTGACGATGGCGTCAAGGCGACGCCAGGTCGGGTCTGTAACATCAGTTGGATGAGGAACAAAATCATCAATATGGTCGAGCACATTGTACGCACATGCATGAATATAGAACAGTTCTATCCACATGGAATATTGACAGTTTTCTTGGTCAAGAATGATAGGGATAAAATTCTTGATGTTGGTAACGACGAATGTCGGATGAAAAGAAGATGATGAACATTGATGGGGTTGTCAAGTGTGCCAGTGGAAGAACCGGAATTGGTGGGTGAAGTAGGGCGAGACATGGTGGCAAATTATTGTCGTCGTCCGAAAGGAAGGGAATTCTGGGTGGTGGTCGGCATCGGCCGAGAGGAAGAAAAGAGAAGAGTAGGAATTAGAGTTTGGCTCTTGATACTATGTAAGATTGGAATAATTTCCCTTCGGGAATCCTTTCATTAATCATAATATATATAGTTGTACAGATGTTGATTCCTAATACAATAAGAATCCTAACTTACCTTAAATGGTTGATTCCTAATATAATAAGAATCCTATGTTACTTTAAATATACATCTATCATAATTACAAAATATACTGTGAATATTCAGAGAATATTCGCTAATAATATCATATTCATCGTGTGAAAGTGTAATTCTTTCTAGTCCAAACTTCGACGGACTGAACAAAAAATTATATACATTAGCGAGTTAATTTTAATGTGACTAGACTTAACTCGTTCAGAACTGAATTTATTTGTACTACAATACATAAGGAAATAAAAGTTCTTTGGTATGTATTTTGCTTTCTCAATATTTTCATAACTTTTTAAATCGTAATTGATACAAATAGCTGTCCACAAAAAAAACCGACAAATTTTTAATACTCGTGTTGGATTTAAAAGCAGCCCAATAGACTTGAAATCTACGAGACGAATCAGCCCATAAAGGAAATAGAGGCCTATTAATCAAGAGGTAGCTATAGTATTAGAGCACGTCTTTCTTTTCCAAACTAAAAACTACAAAATTCTTATCAGCTAATTATAGAGTTGTACACAGAACTAACCATGCATAATATTCACAATAACGACGTCACATGCACATATACAGCTTATCGCGAGGACATGATTGAGGAAAATTGATTTCTTAATTTATTTCATTCCCATAGTCAAATATATATATATATATATATAAGTATACAATGCTAACATTAAGAAAGACTAATTTAATCATCTTAAATTAAGTTATACTAATTTATAATCAAATCATAATCATAATAAATTATGGTCTACAAAATATATGATTTAAGATAATTATGGAATGGCCCCATAATTATCCTAACAGTCCACCGCAGTCTTAGCGAGAGGTTCTCGTATACTGAGACTGCCCCTGAAATCATCAAAAAGTACGCGCGGAAAACCTTTTGTGAAGATGTCGGCAATATGATAATGTGACGGTACATGGAGAACACAGACTTGTCCACGTGCAACTTTTTCTTGGACAAATAATATATCCATTTTTTGGGTTTTGTGCGTTGATGCTGGACAGGATTACCGGATAAGTATATCACACTCACATTATCACAATAAACCACGGTTGCCTTTTCAATCGGACAATGTAGCTCTAACAGAAGATTACGGAGCCAACATGATTCAGCAGCCACATTGGCTACCCCTCGGTATTCTGCCTCAGCGCTCGACCAAGACAGCGTGGGTTGTCGTTATGACGACCATGAAATGTGATTGTCCTCCAAAAACACGCAATATCCAGAGGTGGAACACCGTGTGTCCAGGCAGCCACCCGAATCCGCATCTGTATAGGATGAGAGATTCGAAATTGAGAACTTATACAGATGCAAACCAAAATGAAAAGTACCCTTAACATACCGCATAATTCTCTTGAGGGCCCCTATATGCTCTTCCTTTAGATCATACATGTGTAAACATACTTGCTGGACCGCATAGAAAATATCGAGCCTTGTGAAAGTCAGATACTGCAAGGCCTCTGCTAGGCTGCGGTAATGTGTTGGATCGTTGTATGGAGTACCTGTAGAGTTACTCAATTTGGCCTTAGTATTAACCGGCGTATGTGATGATTTGCAGAAGGACATCCCAACTTTTTCAATTATTTCCTCGGCATATTTCTTTTGACTGAAAAAAAACCACTTGCATATTGAGTCACAACAATGCCTAGAAAATAATTTAAAGGATCCAAGTCCTTCATTGCAAACTCTGTCGCAAGAAGTGATATAATAGACTGGCGAAGTGATGTAGATGATGCTGTGAGAATAATGTCATCTACATATAGAAGTATATATGCCATGTCATTTCCCTTCCTATAAATGAACAAGGACATATCCGACTTACTGTGAGAGAAACCCAGTTTGAAAACAAACCCTGCAAACCTATTACACCATGTCCGGGGAGCCTGTTTCAAACCATATAAAAAAAATTCAAAAGGCAAACATAATCCTGATGAGTAGAATCTTAGAAACCCAAAGGCTGGTGCATGTACATCGTTTCCTGTAAGTGGCCATGTAAGAATGCATTTTTGACATCCAACTGATGAATGGATCAGGACTTTAAAAGTGTCATGCTAAGATCAGTCCTGATAGTTGATGGCTTAACCACCTGACTGAATGTTTCACCCAATCCACGCCAACCTGATGAGACATATCATCACCAACAAAACGAGCTTTGTATCTCGCAAAGGAGCCATCAGAATTCTTTTTATGACAAAAGACTCATATAGACCGAAATATGTTTACATTAGATAGATGTGACACTAAAAACCACGTCTTATTTTTAATAAGAACATCAATTTCATCTAACATGACAATTTTCCAATTCGGGTCTGATAAGGCTGCTTTAGGATTTTTGGAAGTGGTAATGGTTGGACTGAAGTTGTTAGGTTAAAATGACTATTAGGTCAAAAAATTTCGTGCATTACACGGGTTTCAATGGTCCGAGGTTGGGGAGTTGGGTTGTCAGGTATGCTAGTGGGCTGAGTAGCTGACCGAGTTTGGGCCAAAACAGTGGGCTGGATGAGTTGGCTTTCAGCTTGGTTAGGAGGCCGACATTGGTTACGGATTTGGGCCTGTGTACATGGGACGAGATCGAAGGAAGAGAGGCAATGACCTCTACTCCTTGGACTGGCCCAGTCACATTTTGTGGTTGGGCTGGGACAGTAGGCGGTGTTTGGGCTAGTCCAACACTGTTTTGGGTGTTTAAATGGTGATTAAAAATTGGATGTATTTCGTTGTCCAAAAATCATATGAAGGTGATGATGCCACGTGAGATTTAGCAAATGTGAATATAGACTCATAAAAAATGACGTGACGAGAAATAATGATTTTCCCATTTGTCATATCATAACACTTATATCCCCAATGATTTTGTGGGTATCCCAAAAACACACTAGGAGTGGAACGGGCCTGGAGTTTGTTAATGGTTGTAGACGGAAACAAGGAAAAGTACAAACACCCGAAAACCCTCAAATATGTAAAAGATGGGAGACAATGGTACAACATTTGTATAGGTGACACATTGGAGAGTTGTTTGCTAGGAAGAATATTTAAAAGATATGTGGCCATTTGAAGTATATGGTGCCAAAAATTTGATGGTGTGGCTTTCCAATTTTGTGGTGATGTATGTGGACATGAAAGACGCAAAGACATCCCATTTTGGTGACAAAAATCATTAAATTGAGCATTTATGAATACCCCAATTGTTACATTGAAAATATTTAATGGATTTGTCAAATTGAGTTTTGATAAAAATACTAAATTATTTTAAAATGGTGTAGGTTTGTGATTTAAAACGAGCATATAATATTTATGACCTGCAGAACTCAAAACTGGTGATGTCCACAAATCACAATGCAAAAGATCAAATGGCATAAGTGTATGTGAAGTAGATGATGAAAAGAAAGTTTAACATGTTTACCAAACACACAAGTTTGGCAAATAGAAGAGTCCAAAAGTTTGTTACAAGAAAAAAATTTATTCTTCCTAAGATTATTGAAAACATGTGCTCCCGGGTGTCCCAACCGATTGTGTCATACAATATAAAAAATAACTGCAAAGGTTGATGGTTTGATCATATGATTGTTGTAAATGGTAGTGATGGGATACAAGTCCCCCATGCTATTACATCTCATTAGTGGCATCCCCGTCTGAAAATCCTTCACAGAAAAGCCGAACATATCAAAATTCACAGAAACATTGTTGTCAATTGTAAAAAGTCATACAGATATCAAGTTTTTAATCAGTTTTGGTGCATGTACGACGTTTCAAATTTAATGATGGGTGTGGAGGGGTAGTTTTACCTGACCAATACCACAAATTAAAAATTTTTGTCCACTGCCGACAATAATATTTTTATTACTGCTCATATTAAAAAAGGACGAGAGATTACCTTGATGCCGTCATGTGAGATGTAGGCCATGTGTCCATGTACCACGACACATCTGGAACATTCAGATTCATGTTGTTCATGGCTTGTTCAATATCAGTGGGAGCATAACCTACAGAAGATGGTGCATGGGCTGCAAATGCATGTTGTGGATGAGAACCTAGAATTTCGGGATGTCGGTTTGAAGAGGAGGGCCTGTACTACGACGAGGTGGGGTAGATCACGAAGGGACACTGTGGGGCCTAGGCCCACGATGGGTACTGCCCCCACTGGTTGCTGATGGGCTGGGAAGGCAGCTGCCACTGGTTGGGTCGCCATTGCCCCAGCTGGTTATGGTTGTTTCTGTCACCGGTTAGTTGGCCGACGCCCTTACCCCGTCCCTTTCCACCATTATTTTTTCCTTTGCTATTGTTACGGGTTGACCCCCATTTTTTTACCATTATTGTTGTGATTTCCATTTCCACCCGAACTAGATTTTTGTGGCTGAAAATCTACAGAAAATGAATTGGTGGAGACGAGGGTAGTTCTGGCGGTGGTTGCTCCGGAGGCTGCCTGTGTTTGCTTTCCGTGTTTCCTCGAGAATCAACAGCAAACGAGCCTCATAGAAAAGAGGAAACAGATTACTCTGCTGAATGAATGTAGCAACTCCATCGTACTGTTTATTCAACCCTGCAATCAATTGAAGAACCAACATTTGATTTGTTACCGGCGAACCAACGTTGGATAGTTGGTCGGCAAGGTCCTTCAATTCTTGACAATAGGCGGAAACGTTGGAGAAATCATCCAATTTAACATTAGTAAATTGGTGTTCAAGATATACAGCCCTAGAAAGTTTGTTATCTTGAAATATGTTTTGTAAACGCTCCCACACTTGTTTAGCCGTAGAGTTCTGCTCTAATATGGTATGCAAAAGATCGTTTGATATAGTGTCATAAATCCATTGAAGGACTATGTCATCTAAACGGGACCATAACTTTTTGTCCACCTCAGTGGTATCCGATAATGACTCGGAAGGGATGATATGATATATTACCTCATAAGCGTGGCAATGAATTTTGAACAAATCCGCCCAAGAGGTGTATTGCCCTTTTTCCATTGAAATAAAATTCTTGACGTTGTTTACGGCAAGAGCAGGATATAATTTTTGTTTTTCGACCATGGTTTTTATCGAAACAAACAAAACAAGAACAAAAGAAGAAAAGAATAGTGTTTTGTGATTGGTGAAATTAAATTGGATAACCCTAAGTGTCGGCTAGGGTTTGTGAAATGAGAGAAACAAAATGAAATTGGGGCCGACATGTGGGGGTGAATGGTTTATGGTTTGGTTGGTAGTGGTTTGGTATTAGGGTTTTTAGAAAACCCTAGGGTTTATTTGGTTGAGGCCGAGAAAAACAAAGAAAAAAACCCGGCTAAGAGAGATAGGCCGAAAGGTGGGGTGAGGAAAAGTTTTATGACAAAATATTTTTGGCTCTTGATACCATGGGGGAAATTTATTCCTTGATTTATTTCATTCTCATAGTCAAATATATATACAAGTATACAATGCTAACATTAAGAAAGACTAATCTAATCATCCTAAATTAAGTTAAACTAATTTACAATCAAATTCTAATCATAATAAATTATGGTATTACAAAATATATGATTTGAGATAATTATGGGATGGCCCCATAATTATCCTAACAATGACGTTCCTAGATAAAAGGATATGGACATCGAAAATTAAAGTAGAAGGTTAGTAGGTAATTGGACGTTGTCTAATTTTCTTTATCAGTATTTTTATTACTACTCTCTTACTATTTTGTTCTTTGATTATATTATTACATGTTTCTTTGTTTCAGTTACCGTATTATTTGTTGTATTATTGTTCTATTCTTATTTTTAGCTTCACTACTGTATTTTCTTTCAATACTTGAAGTTAATATGTTTTACTTGAATCAAAGATCTATCAGAAACAACATCACCGTCCTCAGAAGGTATGAATATGGCCGCATACACACCACTTTTCCCCAAATTCCACTTATGAGATTATACAGGTATTTTGTTGTAGACGTCCCATATGAAAAAAATTAATTAAGTGTATGAGCTACCCGTTCTTGAAGAAAGAGGATTGGGTAATATTCTTTCCCTTCTCTACTGAAGCTCATAAGGCAGATTTAGTAACAATCTAAAATAATAGTAGGACATAGTTTATTTTCTGCAACTTTTGGATTTAGATGTTTTACTTAGTTTACCAATCCACTTTTCCTTTTAAATGAAGAGGGCTCAATTTCTTAAACTGTCAATCCAAATGATTTTTATCCAAAGAAGAAAGCCCAATGAGGTACTCTTCTTGGCCCAAAGCGATACACAGTGAATTGGCGATAATTAAAGTTCACTAAAGAATATTTATATTATTGATTTAAGTATTGGTTTATGAGCCCACAATGAGGATTGTGGGCTTCCAAAAATTGGCGGACAAGCCCACCAAAGTAGGGCGGGCCAATTCGCCTAAATAGTGTGTGTTCGTTTCGTTGGTGTTGGCACGATCCGCCAGTCTCTATACGATCATAAGCGAATCACCTCAGCACCCCCGACAGGACGAGTTGTCCCATTCTTAGTATTATGTTCAACTTAAATAAGGGAAAGTCCATAGTTCAAATTTTGCTCTTATCGATGTGGGACAATGATAAGGAATATCCACACAAAAACCAAACTCTGTGATGATGTCCCCATCCCAACACACACACACACACACACACATATATATATATATATATATATATATATATAGTAAAGTTGAATTATAAAGTACCTTATAGACAAAGACAACAAACGTGGATTTGCATTCTTAAATTAGGTTAGGTATTTAACAAGAATCTTTTAAATTTGATTACCGTTTATATGCAAGAGACATGTAAGAGATTTAGAGAATCCTTAATTTTAGAAAATTTTAGGATAAATTATTGCTTTAGAGGATTAAACAGATACGAGTGAATTAACGTACATGAAAATTCATATAGTTAACTAGCACTAATTTGATAGTGTATTCAAGAGCGAATTTATGTATAAAAAATGGATCACGTGAACCCATGATCATTCCACTAAACTCGATATATTATGTGTTTAATTCTTATGAATATGAGTAATATTAACTGAAGAAATCTGTAGTCAAATTAGATCAAGTGGAGCACTGAATTGAGTGATCAAATCCCTTGGTGACCTTTCACTGCGCGTTATTTTTCATTATTTTTCTTGGGATTTCTTTATTTTCTTCGAATTTTGCCTTTTACTCTCTTATTTCAGTGCTCTAAAAATAAAATAAAAAAACCAAAAGACACATCTACTAAAATTTCAGTTACACTTCTAGGTAATATTTAACCCTTTCCCTGTTTAACCTAATATCGATTTACGCCTCTTTGTTGGAGGAAAAAAAGTAACGTCTGCCTTCTCCCTAAAAATAATGTTTTTTCTTACCCTTATCATCTTTTCTCTCCCACTTTCAGTGTAAATCTACCCTCTTTTATTTTTTTCCCAAATTGCAAATTTGTTTTCATGGACTTATAATTCAACTGGTCATGCTTTGACAGAACACTTTCTTTGGGATACATATTTTTTTCCCAAATCGCAATATGTATTAATATGCAGATATTTGTCAATTTGCTTTTGATATACAACTGCTGATCGAGATCGTTGAATTTAGGTCATTCTTCTTGATGCATTGTCAAAAAATATTTTTCCAGGTTAGCTTTGATATTTAGTGTAGTATTATTCTTCTTTAACTTCTAAATCTTTGTTATGTGAGGAAAAATGTTGTAGTTTCTAACTTCGCTCTAACGCTTAGGATGCTTTTAGATAATCTAATTGGTGATATAAGAATAGCTTTTGTCTACTGAGGGGAAGCCTTTGACCTTCAACATTGTAATAGCGAATTAGATAATGTTTGTAGGGGACTCTTTGAGTCTTTAACCAATGCCCATAACTCATCGGCTGCTGGTGATTGCGGACGAGATGGCTATGCTTTTAGAGATAGTGGGCTTCAGTTAGTTAGGCCACATGCGAGGCCCAATTTTGTACACGAGCCCACATGATAAGACCGGTTACTAGTTTGAGTTATTTTTATATATGTATAGCCGGACCATGTATTAGAGTTAGTTCATTAGATATTTTTGTAAGAACTTCACTTCTGATTCAAGTAAATAAGATGTGAGTCGGTTTATGGGTTCCCAATTCTCTTTTATCATATCTTCAATTTTCTCCCATATTTGATTCTCACTATGGTATCAGAGCATAGATCCAGCTAGCTCTTTCGATTCCGCATCAAGTGATCATAGTTTCATTCGATTCTGTGGAGGTTTTCAATTTTCAATTATTTCATCTCCGGCGACTTCTTTTCTGATCTAGGGTTCCAGTGAGGTAATTCTCATTGTTCTCATCTGTTGTTTCCGCATATTATACTTCTAAACTTGTCAATTTCTGAGTTTTTGCATCGTTACTATGTTGGACACTACTTCATCTAAGTCCTGCAGAATTTGTATCGAGTGAGGCAAAAGTTCAATTTTCGTAGATAAAAATGTTATAGAACTTGTGTTGAGTGAAGCATGTCTTGATATTCCTATTAAATGAGCAGTATGCCCAAAACTTAAAGACCATGGATCTATGGATGTAAGTCTCATGTATCTTCAATTTTATAGTTTTATTACAAAGAAAATAAGTAAAAGTAATTTTTTCATTAAAATTCTGTAAATAAATTTAAATAAATCACTAATAATATATAAAAATTATTATAATTTTTATTTGACAAAGGTAACAACAGAGAAAATGATAATAATTGAGATAATATTTAAATAAAATCATCATCAAATTCATCATCGATCTCCACATCTAATAGTCCTTCCCACCCTCAACTAATATAAATTTGCATTGATTGTTGTTTATATAAAGAAGGAGAAGGGAAAAAAGTGTAAGAGCAATGACAAAAAATGAATAAGTTGCTTCAGGAATAATTTTATGGAGTCTCTATCCTATCAATTTCAAATATAATCATCTAAATAAACTATTTATGCTAGATTATTTATGAGAGTTGCTTTCTTTATTTATAGATTTTAGGAAAAATATTCACTACAACATGGATATATGATAGCACATAAATTAAGTATACATATCATTGCACTAATAGTATAAATACATGATCTATACAAAAACAACAAAAAATAAAATTAATGTCTTGGATGTATGCTTTTACACCCAGTCTTACGCCTTTTTAAGCCAGGTATTACGCCCTAAATTCTAGGACCTACGCCTTAATAGATGTTAAGTCTTTTTAAGTTCTTTGTATATTTAATTCTTTATATTTTGAATCTCTTACTGAAAATCCTCGCTCCGTCATTACGCATTAATCTCAATAAATATCCGAATCAGCTTATGGGGTTCAAGTTCGTTGTCATCTGGCATAAATATTGCCCTATTTATTAGTCAAGTTGGTTCTCTTCCAATTCAAATTAAGTTAGTGCTAGTGAGTAGTGCATTCATGTGATATCACATTAACCTAAAAGTGCTAAAACCAATTATCTATGCAGAGGATAACTAATCTTCAATTGCCAATGGACATGCAGATTCTTATTAGATAAGTGAATTTTGTTTTGAAATATAATATATAATGTGACTTCTAAAGTTTATTGCCTTTAATTCCTGAGTATTAAATGAGTTTTGTCAATGAAAAAGATCAGGTAATCAGATTCTTATCAGATACGTGAATATTTTTTGAGTACATACGACTTCTAAATTTTATTTCCTTTAGTGGAGTTTGTCCTAGGATGCTTTGTGCATAAAAAATAATAAAATAAATATGGCTATTTTATTTGATCTGGATTAGCAAAGCTCTGGATTTTCTTTTGCATTATTAATGATTCTGCTAGCATGTCCCCGTACAGATATAAGGAATTGTAAGATGGATTACCTAAAAATTATATATTACTTCTGTTGTCTCAATTGATATGACATTTTTCCTTTTTAATTAGTTCTAAAATAGTGATATTTTTTTATATTTTGTGAGTAACAATTTAATGTTAAACTTTTATTTTATCCTTAATAAAATTATTTATAGCTGCAAAATTTCTATTATTTATTTAGACTACAAATTTCAAAAAATATTTTTTTCTTCTAAAACTTTCTATTAAAAATACACTTCACATAAATTAGAACAGAGAAAGTACAACATAAGTAGTGTAAATGCTTATAATGCATAGCTGTTACACTCTTTTAATTTACTTGTTCTCGCTCACCTCATTACTTAATTCCGTGAACATAAGTTGGCAGCAGCACAAAATACAACTAATAGATCATATATCAGCTGTAAATTCTTTGGTTTTAATTGTCTCGGTTAGGGGTTCACGTGATCAGAAATGTATTAAATATCTATAAATAATTAACTGTGAACACAATTATTACTCTAATATTAAATATCTGAGTTCGTGTCTGCTCAATCCAAACAATGATTTGTGACATATTGTTTCTCAGTTTCATCTCAAAATGTTATATGTGATCCCTGTCCCTGCTATGACCTTTAGTCAAATGTAGCACAAATGGATTTGAAATTTAAATTGAGTGAGTTTAAGGTTTTAAGCTTCTTGAAAACGTGGAATCAAAATTTAATAGTCATCAAACACTACAAATTACAATCAAAATTTAATACATATCATTGCACTACTTTTTAAATTCTTTTCACAAACACATGGTCTATGTGGAAAATGAATATGGTTTCAATTGAACCAGAACCCAAACCCAACAATCTAATTCTGCCTCCGAATACAAGTAAAGATTATTCTTCAAAGTTGTACGGACTCATATATCCAGTAACTTATGTCTGTAATTTTATGTGCAAAGTGGAAGATAGTGGCATATATAGGGTGTGTTTGGAAAATTATTTTATGAAAACTGTCATGAAATCATTTTGGTTTTAATAGAGGTACGAGAAATGGTTGGGAGCAACTAAATAGGTGAAGTGGATTTTGCGAGTGGTTTCAACCATAGCTATATGTGATTCCAAGAGTATATAAAAGAGTCATGTTTTCCTAAATTATATACAAAATATTTTTGAGGCTTAGCTGATTCAGTACTCATCCTATCCTATTTTCTCTCCGGCCATGGATTGATGACACTTCTTTAGATCTTCTATCAGTCTAGCCCTTCTTCCACATGAGATCCTATTTTCCTAACTCCATGTAGCACCCGTTCATCTTCGGCGCAAGAGCGCTCGATCAGTGAGCTATTACGCACTCTTTCAAGAAATGTTAAAAGTAAGTTGAAAAATTACTTATTTTTCAGAAAAACATTTTTGTTCGTACCAAACACAGCCATAGGCTACTCTACGGCGATGAACTTTTTTGCTTGCGTTAAAGGTCAAATGAAGATGGCGACCCTTCGATGGCTCACAGGGGATTCTTATACTAATAGTAAAATGCTCAATTTCAAGGTCATCTTGTGAGATTTTCCGCATCACAAGACACGAATTGTTAATTAAGAAGGCCAAAAGATGACTCGACACTCACTTATAATTACCAAAATATTATAGTACAGATTTGGAACTTAGAATGTCTAAGAATCTTTACATGTTCGAGTGTACTAGGTTGAATTATATAATTTCCTCCTAAGATCACAAAAAAATGGATAGTTTATTTTAGGCAGATTCAAAATTTAAACTTACATGTTCAACTTTTAAGATTTTTAGTATTGAATTTGTTGCAATATTAAAATTATGGGTTCATATCTAGTATATATTGAGATTTTAGTAGATTTTTACATATAATTCGCTGCAGCATACGGCTTCACGGATTTTAGTAAACTCTATATATGCATTAAAAATCTACTAAATATTTATAAATATTTAACCGTGGACCCAATTATTTTGATGTATTAACTTGATATAGTAATAGGCATGTAACCATAAACTTTATATTCTATATCAGTCTCAGTACATATACATTCATCTTCTGTATCGAAAGTTATGAGTTCAGATGAATCCGCAGCTGAAAAGCTACATCCGCCCTTATAGCTCATATGCCGTAAGATATTTGCTGTAAGTCATTATCTTCATATACATCCAAAGTGTCCTACGTAATGCAAATAGATTAATGAAATAAAGACACATGTTGCTTGTACACTTCCAATGTTGTATGAAAAACCATCTGTAAATATACTTTGAGCCTTATGTCCATAAATAGCAACACTACACTACACTCTGTTAGCTAGTGTAAAGCATTATAATCTATGAAAATGTCTCAAGGGAAATTATTTCTTTGTGTAATTATTGTGCTGATTATGATGCAATATACAGTAGAAGCTCGGACTCTTGAGCAGAAAAAAAGGCTAACTGAACCTTTTCGAGTCCTTTTCAAGAGTAAGAAAGTTGATGAGAGCCAAGAAAGAAAGTACAAGCTCATGAGGAATAGTCCTGGAGGACCTGATCCCCAGCATCATTAGTTCCAAGAATTTCCTAGTTAATCATTATTCTAATGTTTTTATTTCTTGATTAGTGGTTGTAATGAAAAAAATACCTTTTGAAGTACATCTCCTTAATTAGTAGTATGAAAAATGTATACTACTTCATCCTTTTCATTTTATGGGATAGTATTTCTTTTAATATGTTTGTTCCAAAACAATGACGTTTTTCTACGTACATTTTAAAATAATTAAACTTTAAAATTTTCATTATACTATTATATATGATATGCTTTTATAGCCATAAAAATATTATGAATATTTAAGATCACAAGTATTATTGAAAGTTTATTTTTTTTATATTCAGTCAAACACCGTTATAGAGAGAATATTTCCATCACTGCGTTCTCCTATTTTTGCTGCTTTTCTTGAACTGTGGCATGCATTAGTTAGCATATGTATGAAGATTGAAAGGTAAATTGAGCCAAATATCAAAAGGCCAAATAAGTAAGGTACATTTTCAACATCTGATATATATATATATATCATCAATTACACATGTACAAGCCCTTTTCTATCCCTTTACATAGTCTACTGATAATAGGATTTAAGAGTGTACGGACTAGGGACTAAAGTGCATTAATTTAATTAAAACATGCTTAATGACCTAAGGAGGCATGCACAACGAACCTTTTAGCTGTATGTTTGCTCTAGCTCCTTAGATTTGACCAAGCAATAATTATAAGGTAGAAATATATAGATAGAGAGGGTCAGCGTATGCAACTACCGTTTTATTCAAGATTTTAGCTTAATAAGTTCGATCGTTAGAAATTTTGTATTGAACTCATTGTATTTTAAGATTAGACTTAATTACGTGGTATGTTAATTAGGGCGTAAGAATGCTACTGAAGTTGATCCATTTTTTAAATCTTATAAAAATGAGCCAGCCTCCTCTCTCGTGCGCGCTCTCTGTCTCCTGCGCCGCTCCCAACGCCACCGCCGGAGAAATCACAAAATATTCCGGCGACTTTTGGAGAAGAGATCCAAGTTATCGTCGCCGGTGCTGCGATGAATTTCTCTCTCGCTCTCTCAGATCTGGTGGTCGTGAGCGACCCACTCCTCTCAAACTGATCTGGTATGGCTGGTTGTTTTCACCGGTTCCTCCTCCTCTCTCTCTCAGATCTGGTGTGGCTGGTGGTCACCAGAGCTCCTCCACTGCTGCCGCTCCACCGATTACTCCTCCTTTCACTCTCTCTCTCTCTCTCTCAGATCTGGTGTTGCTGGTAGTCGCCGGAGCTCCTCCGCTGCTGCTGCATCGTCGTTTGTGGTGTTCGAGTTCGCCGTTGAATGGAACTCCGACGATGGCGGTGGCTATTGCTGCTCCGTCGTTGTGGTGTTGGTGTTTGTATAATAGAGTATAATATTGTATATGAGTGTATACACACCTCTTATACACTATGACATATTTTTATGCACCCATATACATAATGTATATGTCTTGTATAATTTTATATATAATTATATAACATTGTATAAAAGTGTTTTTGGGCTATGTTTTTGGAATGCAAGTTTTAGGCTATATTTTTCAATGTATGTGAGTGAAGTGTTTGTTTCTGAAATTTTCCCTTAAATTATGGGTTCGGATCTCATACATTTGCTAGTAAATTTCACCTATATATTATGCTCTACGTAAAAATACAGGATTCGGATAAACTCATTGTGGGAGGATTAGATCAGCCCCCGTTTTTGGGATACGATCTGGAAGAATATTGGAGCCAAAAGCTGATTTTGATATTCAATTTGATACATCAAACAATATGCCCAACAATATCAAATATATGTCATGAATCATGAGTAGATGATTAACTATGGTATTAAGAGTATACATCATACAAAGAATACGAACTTATAATAAGAGAAGTATGATGGAGTTGATATTAATCTAATGGAGATAATACGAAGTTTTGCTTCGAGTTTGCAAGATCCTATTATCCAAAACTCAATTAATGGGGTCAAATCGGTGATGCTCGACTAGCTTCTTAGTTCGATAAGTACAAAATCGATCCATTAAGTATTCCTCAAAGTTCAATGAGATCATTTGAATCATGAGAAATACATATATTTGTGAGACACATGCTTCAAGGGTGTAGTCTGAAAATTAGTCAAAGAACGCACAAATCTTAAGCTCACTGGCCTTGTGTCATGGGAAACAAAAGTAAAAAGATTTCTATCTCATAGTATTTAGGTTATATTCGTACTAATTTATTATCAAGTGAAACCTTTTTCATACTTCACAATCAATTCTTGTTATTTTCGCACCTTGACATGAACAATATCTATGGATCCCCGCCCACCTTCTTTTTTTCATTGTTAATATAGTATCCTCCACTGATTTACTAAAGTGGAACGAAATCATTAATTAAAAAGAAATAACTTGAGTTATTAAAGAAATATTTTAATAAACAGATTTGATGTTAACCTGTTGAGAATATAATCACTTATTAAAAGTGTGCTCTCTATAATAGCTTAAGCTTTTAGATGAGATGATCACATACTTCAATACGGTATCAGAGTCAGGCAAAAGGTCATGAGATCGAATTTCGTCGCCACCCATTATCAAAAAGAATTTTCATGTGCTTGAACCATTGAAAAAAAAAATCAGGTCAATACGTGAAGGTGTGTGTTGAGGATATAATCAACTATTAAAAGTATGTTCTCTCTAACCGCTTAAATTTTTAAATGAGATAATCACACTTCAACATAATCCATTAGCATACTCGAAGCATTTTGCACAGATCAATTGCAAGAGATCTAGATTGAAATAAAAAGCATTATAATAAATTAATAAAATAAAATAAAAAAACATATTTGTAAGATCCACTTCCTTATTGCTTTTCATTGAAAAACGGTTAAAGCGTGCAAAATGATTGGATGTTCCAAAGCATGACTTTTCTCAAGCTCAACGTATGGTTGGAAGTTGGAACCAAGTCACCAACTATAAATTACGAAAAAACAAATGCTCTTGGACTTTAATATTTTCTTTTTAAACTTTAACTAATGGACTTCCACTGAATTATCCTATACATGTTATATTTAAAAGAAAAGAAAAGAAAAGGATTTATGAGATTCTCCACTTCAACCTTCCAAAACAACAAACATATATAGGTATCTTCTTTATTTAGCAGGGAAAAAAAATCCAACGTTGAATATCCCCAATATTAATGAATTATTTTGTAAATTTTGCGAATATATTTAATCAAGCACCACATATTGGAGTTGCAAAAAAGTTCTCTATGAATATCCCTATGTCGGAGTTTGAAAAAGAATAAGAATATCCCTATGTTGGAGATTGCAATTCCGACGTAGCAAATTCGGATAAGACAAGATAATAAAGTGATTAAATTTAGTTAGAACTTTTTATAACGGCATTGTTTGTTTTGATATTTTTAGATGCTATAACGAAAAGTTCATGTCATGGAGAACATATCATATAACATGACATGAAAAATTAATTCAAAAAAATCTAGCTGTTATAATAAAATGCTATTATAGAGAATGATTATTATACAGAAGTCTGACTTTTATCATTACAACGAATTTAACTTATACACGAATAGTAATTTGTTGCTTATCAATCACGACGCCAATTTATAATCTTAAATTTCTATACTATTACCATATTTATGCCGCCCATTACAGTATTGTTAAGATGGTAAAAGTTTTTCAATTTCAACTACGTGCAAATTTCAAGAATATAAATATACTCCTTTATTTTTTATTTCAGCTAGATGCAAAGTTTAAGAATATAAATAAGACTTTAAATTTTATAATATTAAATTAAAAATGTATATAACATATTAAAAATATTATTTAAATCTTATAATTTTGAATAATATATCTTAAGATATGTATTATTAAGTGTCATATAAGAATACTAAAGCTAAACATTTATTAAAACTAAAAAGATAGACCTTTTTCGAAGCAGATTAAAAACAAAAGCAACATTATTTGAGACGAATGTTGTACTTATCTTTTCTGAATCACTTCCTTTTTGAAGGGGCAAAAAGTGGACAGTGCAATCAATATTTTATAAACTTCGACTCTTCATAACATTTGTATATACTCAATAAAATATAAGAAGACAACACTAGAGGCACTTGTGTGACTATTCTAATTCGAAAGTCAGAATTGTAGGGTGACACATGACATACATGCTGACGTAGTTAAGGCTAGTCAAATTCGGGAGTGCAAACTTGATTTAATTGATAAAATTCAGTCGAAAAAACTATTACTCCTATTAGTTTATATTAAGGGTGGCTCGGGTCTCCGATCTGGCCCAGTCCGTTACCCGCCTCGATCCGGCCCGGCCCTCCAAAAGAAAATCGGGATGTCCATTGTCGGTATAGGGGATCGAACTCGAGACGGGACTAGGGCTCGTTCCTCCCGTCCCGATCTCGCCCATCCCGCCCCCGACCTGGCCCGCTCCGTCCCCCTCCCCCTTTGTAGAAATAACTGTTGCACAACGATTCAATTTCAATTTTAGCCGTTGACAACGGCTATAACGATCATTTTAGCCCCACACCCCATAAACCTCCCTTACCCCCCTTAATATTTATTTTAACCCCTAAATTAGTATATTTACAACAATATTTGTCAACTATAAATACATCATTTTCCTTTTCATTTTTCTCACAAATCTTCCTACCATCTCTCTAATCACTCTATCTCTCTCTACAAGTCTACATTGTCTGTTAAATATTATATTTTATTTGCTATTTTCTATCAAAGTTCAAAAATTGGGAGTGAAGTTGGCAACTAGCTTGAGGATCATCGAGCAAAGTTTCAATTTTCAACCTCAATTACATGTTGACTTTACGTCGGCGTTTGGTACATTCGTTCCTTCTTTAAATTATTATTGTTACTTAATTTTAATTATCGTACTTTAATTATTTATTTTCATAATTATAATAGAACGAAGTGGACGTTTTTCTAGTAGATGTACTAGGGGTAAGGGTGTATCTTCTAGTAATCCTAATTACGATGATTTCAACCATATAGATGAAATTGATTTTTTTAATGATAATATTAATATACCATTAGATGAGGAGGTTTATTCTACATCTGAACCAGACTTTAATTTAGAAAATGAATTAGAAGATAATTTAGATAACACACCCACTAGTGCACCTCCACCTCAGGCTCAGACTGAGTCTCAATCTGAAACTGAAACTGGAACGCCTCATATTCCCCCTAGTATAAGTCGAGGCAAAAAACAACAAAAATTAAAATCAGCTGCATGAGATTTTTTTGATAGGGACATTGATAATCAACTAGCTATATGTAAAATTGTCGCGAAGTTTATAAATTTAAAACTGGAAAAGGTCAAGGTGGGATGAGAGGTTTAATGAGACATATATAAAACTCTCACAAATCAAGGTATAACCAATACCTAGCTAAAAAATCAGGTATGCAAATACCTTCTGAGTCGGGACAAGGTTCACATAGTGTCCCCGACCAAATATAAAGTCGAATTAACCTGATGACGGGGGGAATTATAGGTCCTAAATATGATAAACACAGAGATAGGGAAAAATTAGCAAAATTAGTTGTTGTGGAGAGTTTGCTTTTTTCATTTCATTCCTCTCCTGGTTTTATTCATTACATTAGAGAAACATATAATCCTGCTTTTAACGGTTTTCCTAGATCAAATGTTAGAAGAGATGTTTTTAAATTTGCCCATGAATATCAATAGTATTTACGTTATGCATTGTATCATTTTAATGGTAAAGTGTCTAACACTTCTGATATAGGCCGTAGTACTAACATTAATGATTATTTAAATGTCACATGTCATTGGATAGATCAGAATTGGTCTATGCAAAAACGTATATTAGCATATAGATATATTGATGAAAGGAACACTTGATATTCATGAAATTTGTGAATATTATGGAATTACTAATAAAATTATGACTATTAATTAGATAATGCTTCTTCTAATGATTATGATGTAAACATTTTAAAAACTCGATTTACTCAATCTTTTCCCGATATTTTTCATGTTAGATGTGCATGTCATATTTATAATTTAGTTGGATGGACTAAAACTTTTTAAAAACATCCTTGATAAAGTACAATTTGCTATAAACTTTATTTTTAAAGGTAATAAAATACAAAGACGCAAAGAGTATAAAAAAACTTATCATGATTGTGGATTACCTGATAGAAAAATGCAGAAGAAGTTTCGACTAGGTGGAATTCTTTGTATGAGCGACTACTTGTTGCTCACGAGTATATAAAATCTATAACATTATTATTTAACGCTCATAATCAAAATCCAACAGATATGTTTGTAGATGATGATTGGGGTAAAATTTTGGAACTTATCACATTGTTAGAGAATTTTTTTCTACTTACTAAGGAATTTTCTGGGATTTATTATCTTACTATTTCATCTATGTTATTTTATATAGCTCTAATATTTTTGTTACGTAATGAATATATGCAAAAACTAACTTACAAGCCAGCTATTAAAAAAATATTTATAAAATTTAAAAAATACTTTTTTCTTATTCCCACTATTTATTTTATTGGTGTTGTATTAAATTCTACTATTAAAGTAGACGCTTGTAAAACACTTATTGGAACGATTTATGAAAGCTTAGAAATACTTCCAACAGACCCAACTGAAGAACCAACTAACATATCAATTAAAGAAGACGTTATGTCTAGCATACACACTTAATGCAAATATATATATATTACCAAGAGCAAAGTGCAAATAATCAACCGACTTATGTACTATCTTCTTCTACTTCATTGCAACCTAATAAAAGACATATTGTTTCTGCTTCTAGTAGTCAAGGCCTTAGAAATAGAATGAATAGTAGTTCAAGTTCTTCACACATTAGCGAGTTTGATGTTTATGTTTTGCAGGGTGTTGTACCGTAGGAATCAATTGTCAATGATGATGCACGTGAAGACTTGCTAAAATACTGGAGGGAGAATGAGAAGACATTTTCGGCACTATCAAAGATGGCCCGAGATGTGTTGAATATTCAAGCGTCATCAACAGCTTCTGAAAGTGCTTTTTCTGCTGGAAGGTTTCAAATAGGAGAGCACAGACACTCATTGGCTGGAGACAACTTGAAGATTGCAATTTTATTCAGAGATTGGATTAGAGCGGAGCGTAGAAGGTGCGGTCAACCAGGGATCAACGAAGAAGATGACTACAACTACAACAAAATCTTATCCGATGGAGCAGGAAGCGACGTCGAACAATTTGACCAACAACTTCCAAATTCAATCAGAAGATCCTCAAGAGATTGTGAGAAAATTAGAAAGAGTATGATTGACTATGTAATTTTTTTAATGGCAATTTTACTATGTGATTTGCAACTTTTGAACTACGAAACAAAGTTGCAATTTTGAAATTGAATTACAAAATAAATTATATTTCTATTAAATAATATAAGAGGCACAAAAACAGCTTTGGGATATTTTTATTCACTATCTTATTCAATTATTTAAGTGTTTAAATATATATTTTTTTAAATTAAGTGTCTAAAAAAAAATCCCCCCAAATCCCCTACCCGACCCAACCCGTCCTGTCCCGTCCCCCTAAATCCCGTCCCCTTTTCCGATTGGATGTGGGACGAGACGGGGCCTCTTCCCGTCCCGCCTATCGTGGCCTGCCAATCCTGCCAAGACCCGGTCCCGACCCCCCACCCCGTCCCCCAAAATCTTGTCTCATCCCGTTCCGCCCCAACCCTGCCCGATCCGGCCCACTGACCACCCCTAGTTTATATTTTGGGTTAACGGTTTTCAAGCAGTTTGTATTTTTTATATATTGGCTTATCAGTTTCGTTATCTATTTGATTTTACTTTATGATTAAATCGGTAATTCAATAAGGTCTAGAGATGGCAGTGGATCCTGGACCCGGTCCGAATCCGGTGGATCCAGATCTGTTTTATAGGATATGGATCTTCAAAATTTGGACCCGATGGATCCGTATCGGACCCAGATCCATTTCTGATGGATCGGATCTGGATTTGGATCTTGTATTTGAGATCCGTACGGTCCAGATCCGACCCGTGGATCCGTTTTTATTAAATATATTCATAACCTAGAATGTAATTTTATAAGTATTTTCTTAAAATTGCTAAGCACATTCTTGCAAGTTTAATTCTCAAAATAAGTTTAATTTATCCCCGCGTTAACTCAGAAACCAAAAAATAAAGTGGTAACTTCGATAATAAAATCAATGTTATATTAGTGAATGACTAACATCTCCATAGACAAGTAGTTAAAATTATATTCACTTCATTTGTGAAGATTCCAAGCACATGCAAGTTCTGCATTGTGGAAATACTAGTCGGCATTTTCCACAAATATTGTCATTGTCCAACATTTTCAATTAATAGCTCACAATCAAAACGAGACAACGAATAAATATCTCATATGAACATTTCAAAATTGAAACACAATAAACTGTTAGTTAAGTAAAAAAATCATTTGTCAGTTCAAAAAAAATTTCTTAGCAATGATACATTCTTAGCAAGGCAAATTTTTTTACATGTGGATCCAGATCCGATCCGTGGATCAGATGGATCCGGATTTGGATCTGATTTTTATGGACCCGGTGGATCTGGATCCGAATCTGGATTTAGGTATGAAAAACGGATCTGGATCTGGATCTAGTAGGATCCGGTCCAGATCCGATCCGTTGCCATCCGTCCTATTAAACTTAAACTTTTAATATCCCTGATTATATCAAATCGGCTTTGGAATTAGAAAGCCTAATCCTTAATTTCATATTTCCCTTTTTTACCTTGTACTATATTGGAGTTTGTTATAATTAGACAAATTTATGGTTTATAACTTATCTGGGATTTTCTACGCACAAATGATTGCATTGTTATTTCTCCAACAAAAGGCAAGTTAAATCGGCCCTATTATATCATCAATTTAGTGGCACTAAATTTCCTCATACAAGCTCAACTAAATTGAAAGTAAAATCTAGGAAGAAGATTAGTCTCAGGTTGATGCATGGTAAAAGGTTGTCAACCGTCTCCCACTTTTAGGGATTTTCGAGCTTCGAGGGACTGAAAAGTGGAAAATTATGTCAACCATTAATATTCGCTTATAACACGGTGTCCTTTGAGAATAGTGCACCGATTCAGTTGAACATCTTCCTTTCTCATGCCATGCCATAACATTTAATGCTCTGCTATTCCTGTATCATACACCTTACATGTGTCACGCATCCGTTGATACTTTTCCTTGGGAAGGGATATCGTAATGGTGGCTTGATTTTATTTTCAAGTGTTACCCCTTCTTTAACTTTTCTAAGTATTGTATTTCCCATAAGCATCACATTCATTCCTTTTGCTCCTCTGACGGTTCACTCTTCAAAACAATGTTTTAAACAACCCGTCGTTATTCCTTTCTCTTTCTCAAACATATTTTTACTGCCATGTCTTCGGATTTTTCGATTGCCGGTGGTGCCCACACGTGCTCGGAGCCTAGATAGGGGTGATTCAGACGTCCCTATCCATAAGGTTCATATCTTGGACTCTTTTCCAGCAACTATCGGGACGTCAAGGGATTCTTCTTCCTTTCAACAGACCGATGCCTATATTCCAGGAAGCTGGTATTTTCTAAAAGATCTCTGGAAGTGCCCGATCTCTATGGATGCAGAACGATCCTGGTCGGCGAACTCATACAAATCCACTATGACTTCCTGTTATCTGAGCCGGGTGAAGGTAGACTGCGGCTGGAATAACATAAAAGTGCTTCTCCCTAGGGAAGGGGAAACCATTACTTTCTATCGACAGAGATACTCCTTTGTGTACACGTATCCATTTTCCTTGCGGTTGGGCAAGCTTGTTGATCCTGTGATTTTAAATTTCTGCCAAAAATACAAAGTGTGCCTGACCCAAGTTAGTCTGGCCTTTTGGAGGAAGTTGCGTGTCTCCGATATGTTTCTTCTCAGATAGGGGAGGATTTATCATTGCCTACTTAATTCACATATATTCTCCAAAAAATTTCAGAGCAGGTGTTATTCATCTATCTCGTCGTGGCCAAAACACGTTGATTGCCAGTATTAATGATGACTCTGATCACGGGTGGATGGAGAGTTATGTCATTGTTGAGACAACCAATTTGGTCAAGCCCTCAGAGGCGTCTATCCAGAGCGATGGAATTTTGATCGTAAACATTGTGCTTAATCATGCCTTTATTATTTTACCTTTCTTAATAACATATCTAACTATATTCCTTCTTCCTCTGTGAGCCATAGCTTGGACACCAGAGCTCGTGTTGGGTCTAGCTCGATGGGTCCAGAAGATCCTGGGCTATGTGCCTTCTTCCCACCAAACGTGCCAGGAGATCACACTGAAGCATAATTGGAAAGGGAAGAATCACTGTATTCTGAATGAAGAATCCATTTGAGCGCATGTGGAGGTTCTTGAGGATCTGAATGTAGCTATTCAGCGAATAGAAAGAGTTATTTCACAGTTGGGTCGGGCCTAGAGGCTGCGAACTCTGCTGGAGCAAAACAATCATTGTACCCTTCTTCTCCTCCCCCGGTCAAAAAGATCAGACCGGATGTTGGAGAGCAAGATGTCTAGAAGAAGCCCCAAGCTACTTAAGTTACTCCTCTGGTAGCCATCGATTTCACATCTGATGCCACGGGATGAGAGGGTCCTGCCTTGGAGGTTACCCACCGAAGGGCTAATAGGCTTGATATTGCTGCTACCGATCTTTTTAGAGAAATAGATTTGTCTGATAAGATGAACTCCTGCACTCCTTCCTTCTTTGATCTTGCCCGAATTGATGGTATGGCTTTGGACCCTGCTCCGATCCCCTACGTCTTATCATCATCGTGGGCTTCCCCTACTTCAATTTCTCAGAGGTGAGTTTTCACTCCTTAAGGTACTATGCCTAGGGGCCGTATCGGGGGTCCTAATGCGGGAACGCATAGTGAGGGTCGGTAGAGCTCTTAAGAGTCGTGGCTAGTAGATACTTATCCTGCCCAGTCTCTATAGATTCAGAACGATCCTGGCCGGTGAGCTCATACAAATCCACCATGATTGCCTGTTATCTGAGCCGAGTGAAGGTATATTGAGGCCGGAACAATATAAAAGTGCTTCTCCCTAGGGAAGGGGAAACCATTATGTCACGACCCGACCTGACGGGCCGCGACTAACCGCCCTAATGACGTCATTATACTAACCTGTCACACATAATTCAACTAACAATGAGTCTGAAATCCGGCAGCATAACGCCGCAATAACAACATATACCAGGGTAGGCAAGCCGACGAGGCTGCCTTTACCCAAGATTGTACATGTCTCCTGAGGAGTCACAACTAGCCAATATAACATAACAAGCAAGCCGACAAGGCTGCCACCAAATAGTAACGTATATACATGGGAACACCCCAGCACAGAATACAATAACATGACCAACCAAAACAGAGTCATAACCCTTACATACGTACAACCCACCACTGTCTACAGACCTCTACAAGAAGAATAACGACATATGACGGGACAGGGCCCCGTCGTGCCCCTAAATACAAACAGAAGTCTAAAAGAGGTTCGGTACCAAAATGACAAAGCTCTGGATCAAAGGAGCTTTCCAACCCGCTGAGTAGGAACCTAGGCCTGAGGTTCACCAAACTGAGAGCATGTACCTGCGGGCATGAAACGCAGCCCCCCCCCGAGGAAAGGGGGTCAGTACGAAATAATGTACTGAGTATGTAAAACATGAAGCTGTAAAAGAGATCATAAGTAGCCAATGTAAATGTAAGATCAGTATAAAAATCAGGATCCAAATCCAACTGTGCCATAAACCATAAAAGTCAGCTGTGCCTTATAAAAATGAGAGTCAAGGCAAGAAAATATGAATGTCTGTCCATATACATATATATACCTGTGACGTAACCCGGCCCACTAATGCGGAACTCGGTGGAATCATATCATAACCCGGCCCATGCTGGGACTCGGTAAAGTCATCTCTCATCTATGGATCCATCCTACGTAACCCGGCCCTCTAGTGAGGGTCTCAGTGAACAATGCAAGGCTGTGCACGAGTCGTAACCCGGCCCGGGACTCGGTGAGGTGAAGTAGTAACACTTAGCACGAGTAGATATCGTGAGTAACCATATGCAAGTAAAAATTATCATCTGACTCTCAATAAAATCATTGTAATAATGTCATAGTAAACTCTTTGCTGAAAAATCATAGGCACTTCTCATAACAATTCTCATTAGGAATTAAACTGTATAAGAATTAAGTACGTCCGACGTTCTTTCATTAAATCATGCCAAAAAGAAAGAAGTAAGAGTTTTACATACCTCTTAGACGAACTAATCAACTCTATATTAGAGTACGTCTCTATTTAGAACTTCAACCTATAATAATGGTAATACGTTCGTCAATTCTATGATCGCTAGCATACTTTATATCGAATAACGACTTCTTATTTTATAAAAATTCAGGCAAAGACTTCCCTGTTTATACATGTTTCCACAACTTCCAAACGAGGCTAATAACATCAATAAACAAGTACCAATTTAGGGCACAACCAAGACAACAATAAAGGGAATTTACACACCCACTTCTCATGTAAATTTAGCCTCTTAATTCACCTTACAAACAGCCCACAAAACAGCCCATGTTCCAACAACAACGAGGGTAGAATGTGAAGCCTTTCTATGCCTTTTCACACCCTTATTCCTTTAGGACTTACCTTAGCAATTACCACACTTAAACATGTATAATGGTGACTAAATTTTCAGAATTATAACACCACAAAACAGTCCCTAAAATAGTCCATATACATCACAACATGTCCAACAATTTCATGCAAGTTCTTGGCCACAACATGTCATAATTCCATAACTCTTATCTTAATTCCTATAATCCAATTTCGGATTTTAATACTTCCATATAACTAATTCCAATTAAATCTCCACGTTTCCTTTCAATTTCAGCATGCAACTAGTGATAAGAATAACAACAATAACCAAACTAATCCAACAACACCAAAATCTGTCCCAAAGTGGAAACTAGCCCAAAATGGTCACATGAAATGCTTAAATTCCAATTCTTCCTTAACACAAATTCATTACCTTAATTCTAACAACATGCATTCCAATTATATCATAGAAAAAAGAATTTTTATACCTCAAATTCGTCCAAACAGTCCGCAATTTTCTGCCACTGTTTGTCCGAAGATTCTCCACTGTTTTGTAATTGTTCTCCTCCTTTTTGTTCACTTCTTCAACTCCAATTGACATGCAAGTGTTCTACAATGTTAAGCCATCATCCCTACACGTTTTTCTTCCAAAATGTCATCCCAAAAATCCCAATTTTCTGGGCAGTTTTCGGCCCAAGCAGTGGCTGTTTTGCCACTATTTTCGACACTGTTTTTGGTGTTGTTTTGCTTCTAATTTTTAGTGAAAAATGTAGTCTAGGAAAAGAAGATAACAACCTTAATTTTGGTTATGGGTGGAGGGTGATTTTCGGATTAGTGTAGAGGAGAGAATGAGAGGAGAGTTATTTTTTTGTTTAAGTGTAGAAGAAGATGAAGAGGTAAGTGTAGGTTTATTATAAAAAAAAATCTGATTTTTCCTTTTTACACTTTGGCCCCCAAGTCCTTCAATTAATAAATCTCAAACCCACTTCTTTTAATTCCCGAGAATTTCATAAGCCTCGTATCCTCAATGTCATAATTTTATAATACAATACTATTCCATAACGGGAATATACAATTATTGCTATAAGTATCCAACGTCACCCTTATTGTGACCAATATCATTCCGGAATCACATCCCGTTGTATACTAATTTCCGGATTAGCATATATAAATATACTCTATATCCAAGATTCGAATCTTACCTCATTAATTACGTCCTCTAATTATAGTCTTAAAATTATGAGGTGTATCATTCTTCCCCCCTTAGAAACATTCGTCCTCGAATGTTCATACTATTGGGCACATCTTATACAAATTGATTCAAGGATTCACAAGCACACAGAAATTTGCATATTAGATCATCTTAGACTCTATGATACACGTTTCTGCCAACAAATATCCGACTTACAAACAACTCAACTCTTGCCATTATCTAACAAAAGCACTCAAATAAACAAGGAAACAACCTGCGTCCTAGCTTATTCGTAATTTTCTAAAAGTGAAGTATACTAAAACTAAGGCTAAGTAGAGTCATTATTCCCGCAGTACCACATTATGTACATATATACAAGAACTTTAAGCATAATCTATACCTTAATCTTAAACTTGAGAACAGATATCATCTTCACAACCAATGACTAATCCCCATTTTATATATTTAGATTCCTGGTCCTATTTTAACCAGTAGTTAAGTACTTAAATGAATGTTTTAACTCAAAATCAGCAGTTTCAACTAAGCACATAAGGATCAGGGAAGACATAACTTCAAAATGGTGTAATAGCAGAGACGAAAATATATATATTTTTTTCCGAGTTCCCAAAAGCCTAATATCCTCTACCTGGATCAAGATGCAAGCGTTCTATATAATAGAATCCAAATATACATAATAGAGGCGTTGTTTGATCATGCAGGGTACTAAGGAAAAACACACAAGCTACCCTAATGATGATATACATATGAACATGCCCAAGACACCAACATGGCATAGACACTAGTTACCTAGTCTGAACCATAAACAAGGGATCACAAGGCAGGTGTAAATAAGTGACATATGCATACAGACTACCTTAGACCGTCCCAACCACACGTATATATTTAGGAACACAAGAGATGCTAAATGAATATCCAATCCATCATTATCATGCCTATGATCAGGTACTAAGGCTAAACAAGTCTTAAAGTTTATATTAGACCTATATCAAGCCTAAATCAGAACAAGTGAACACATAATAGGCATGTAATAAGCTAAGTTTTCCTGTCCAGATATTAATCACTATCTCTCTAATAATTCAAATAGCAAGTGTTATCCATATCGTGTTATTTGAGCCTAACATATACTTAATACCCATATTAAGAATAATTTTAAACAATGAGCATAAATTGGAAGCTTAAGTTAATCAAATCAGGTTACTCAATGTCTCATTTTTAACAATGATTAGCAAGACTTTATCTATTACAAGTCGACACCGTATTGAACTTACTAATCCAAAACTTACAGATATATCCAAATCATATTAACATTAATTAGGCATGCCTAGTCATATCTTCTAACATACCCCTAAATCAGTAAAGCATGCTCGGAATTTAGGTAATATTCATAATTCACAATCATCACATAGGCTACCCTTTATCAATTCCCATCATAAATAACATCATATAACCTCAACCATATCAACCCACTTAACTCATTCTCTTCTAGTTTTAAATTATCATATCAGACGATATAAGACAAGTTTTGTTAAATAGGACAACTAATCTTGTTCTTAATTAGTGGCGCTTGTTTTAGGTAGATAATATGACCAAACGACTTACAGATAGCCAAACGAGTTTCCAAAATAATATATTGGTCATCACATTAATTTAAATAACCCATACATGCTAAACCCAACTTCAATCCAACCTGTCAATCCACTAAATCAAATCTAGGCGTTTCATCTATCATTAATATCTTTAAATTAGCAATATTAAGCATTAAATTAACTAGGTAGCCCATACCCGACTAGACAAATCTAAAACTAACATGTTTCGTTCTATTTCAATTGTACAGATTATTCTAAATCAGCATGGAACATTTACACTCTTTTGTTGATATCTACTACTACTTTCAATTTGGTAACAATGCCCCTTCTTCTTCCTATATAAAGCTGATGGTGACCAGTACAATCCCAAACTCTTAAAGGGACAGAACAAGAATCTCTCTGCTTACTGTTTCTAAGTTTGGTATTACCTAAAGCTACAATCTTGTAGGTACCATCAAGAAGTGGATTGGGAAACATAAAATTCAAGGTAACCCCCCCCCCCTTTTTTGAATTTCACATCTTGGAAAATGGACAATGTCAATCAAAACTTAAAGGAATCTATAATTATACCAAACTAGATATTCAATCCCGAGTGGTAACAGGTAAACCAATTATCTGGACATGAGTAGGCATAAACAAGTATATATAGACAGACCAAACATATGTGGATTGTCTATCCATGTCATGCTAACATCATCACTACTCACTTAATAACTTAACCAAATCTGCAGAAGCAAGGGAATGCACATAGTTGAGGAACTACTCAGATATTCATTTCATTTTTTTAACATGTGATTTAGATACCTATCAAAACTCAAATGATCTTATATTATCTACCAAATTTACATAAAAGGAGAAGGGGGTAGACATACTGCAGTAGCAGACATGGAAATAGGTGGACTTAACAGTTTGATTTAATCAACACATAGATACAAAACATGGGCATATACAATCAAACCAAACTGGATGCAGAGTTATGCACATGAGGAAGAGACAAGGTTATTTTAAATAGTTATGTTCAGATGAGTATTAGACCACCTAAGACTATTGGGACATGCCAAGGATAGATATGACCCTTTAACAAGCAAAACATACACCAAATAGGCTCATAAACGATCCTTCAGATCACGACAGCACTTAAACAAGACACACATCCATTTCAAAGTCATTAGGTGATCCTATCATAATTATAACAACATTCTTATGCTAAATCTTAGTTCCCTTATTATAGGCAGATAAATAAATAAATAAAAACATTAAGCCCTTCAATCATTTCCATACCAAATGTGACCTTTACAACCAACATAGTCATTATGTAAGCATAATTTTTAACTTCAACAATTGGTGTTTAATTAACATAACATGTGTATTGAGTCATGGATTAATCGAACATAGTGTCTAAGAGGTTTAATATACTTCTCAAGCCACTATAGCAACATACCGAAATAATTTATTGATTAACTGTGGGGAACAAACCTCATGTTCATGTATTAAGCATCTTGAATTAGTACATGTGCTAATGATGGTTTGACCTAACATACTATGGACACCACAGGACTTAAACAATCCAAGAGGGGTTACAATGGACTAAAACTAGTATACCAATTACTTCAAAGTCATTTAAACAGATCATACAAGGTCAAATAACCCTTAAACTTAACAAGACAACCACTTAACACACAAATAATCGTCACACAATACTCTAACATTGTTTTCATCAACTGAACATGCTAGACATTAATAGAGTAGTCATAAATAGCCATAATATTCACATATATTACATAATGCTTGGCATAATATATTCACGGTTTAATAGTTAACTAAATAAGTAAACCGTTTATTGCAGCAACAAGTCATTCCTGGAATTATGTAAATACTCAATTTTCCACTCCCTTAAGCAACTCCTGACAACATGTTTAGCATACGAATCTATTCCCTATTTAAGAGATAAAACGCAGGCTTGGGTTATTAGAACATTTTGCATTCTACATTATGATACGCAAAGACAATTACGGGGGAAATTTTAATCAAACATAAAAGATATCTAGGCAAGTCTAATTAACTGTTTAGAGGTAGTCCCACTGAGCAAAATTGGCAAAGATAGGTCCTAACACAAGTGATTTATACTCAACCCACATACTGTACAGGGACATTAACAGACCACCCTGTTCCGAAAGAAGTATGACCAAGACAGAATACATTTATACATATCATGGATAGCATAACTCATAAGAAAAGCTGGAACACATCAACTTAAACAGGGTAATATTACAACATGTAGAGGACCATCTACTCCTAAGCCCCATCCACAAGTAGGACAACCCGTTAACGACTATCAACTACTTGCTGGACTAATTTCAAGGACTTATCCAGACAACTTGCTCCAGAGACAACAAACCTTATATGTACAACAGTAGCAATTCCAGTTTTTGGCATATCTCATATCCCTTTTCATATAAACATAAGCATACCAAGGAGTCATCACAACTAATAGACTTCACATATACCATGTACTTTAACCCAGATCAAACATAAAATATTTTACTCAAGAAGGCCTTGTATATCTAAGGTCTCAACGATTATCTAATATTCTAAGAGTCTCAAATATTCCATGTCCCAAGCTTACATTATTTCTTCCCGTATACGAGTAAGATAGTTTCTCATAACCTCGAATTCGTATTTTCCTTCTGGCGGCTGTCACTTTCTTCGGAGGCATAGATATAACACATTAATACGTCAGAGAGGGAATAACCTAATAACATAGCTCTATCGCACGATCTTAGAGTAAGAAGAATAGAAACCAATCCTAAATGTCCGCATTCTCCTGCGTATAAGTATGGTGCACAACATACCCATACGCAAGACTCTACTAGACACGGTCTGTAGACATTCCGAGGACTAACTGCTCTGATACCACTTTTGTCACGACCCGACCCGACCCGACGGGCCGCGACTAACTGCCCTAATGACGTCATTATACTAACCTGTCACACATAATCCAACTAACACTTAATGAGTCTGAAATCCGGCAGCATAATGCCGCAATAGCAACATATGCCAGGGTAGGCAAGTTGACGAGGCTGTCTTTACCCAAGATTGTACCTGTCTCCTGAGGAGTCACAACTAGCCAATATAACATAACAAGCAAGCCGACAAGGCTGCCACCAGATAGTAACGTATATACATGGGAACACCCCAGCACAGAATACAATAACATGACCGACCAAAACAGAGTCATAACCCTTACATACGTACAACTCACCACTGTCTACAGACCTCTACAAGAAGAATAACGACATATGATGGGACAGGGCCCCGTCGTGCCCCTAAATACAAACAGAAGTCTAAAAGAGGTTCGGTACCAAAATGACAAAGCTCTGGATCAAAGGAGCTTTTCAACCTGCTGAGTAAGAACCTAGGCCTGAGGTTCACCAAACTGAGAGCATGTACCTGCGGGCATGAAACGCAGCCCCCCCCCCCCGAGGAAAGGGGGTCAGTACGAAATAATGTACTGAGTATGTAAAATATGAAGCTGTAAAAGAGATCATAAGTAGCCAACAGAAACAGAAGATTAGTATAAAAATCAGGATCCAAATCCAACTATGTCATAAACCATAAAAGTCAGTTGTGTCTTATAAAAATGAGAGTCAAGGCAAGAAAACATGAATGTATGTCCATATACATATATATACCTGTGACGTAACCCGGCCCACTAATGCGGGACTCGGTGGAATCATATCATAACCCGGCCCATGCTGGGACTCGGTAAAGTCATCTCTCATCTATGGATCCATCCTACATAACCCAGCCCTCTAGTGAGGGTCTCGGTGAACAATGCAAGGCTGTGCACGAGTCGAAACCCGGCCCGGGACTCGGTGAGGTGAAGTAGTAACACTTAGCATGAGTAGATATCGTGAGTAACCATATGCAAGTAAAAATTATCATCTGACTCTCAATAAAATCATTGTAATAATGTCATAATAAACTCTTTGCTGAAAAATCATAGGCACTTCTCATAACAATCCTCATTAGGAATTAAACTGTATAAGAATTAAGTACGTCCGCCGTACTTTCATTAAATCATGCCAAAAAGAAAGAAGTAAGAGTTTCACATACCTCTTAGACGAACTAATCAACTCTATATTAGAGTACGTTTCGATTTAGAACTTCAACCTATAATAATGGTAATACGTTCGTCAATTCTATGATCGCTAGCATACTTTATATCGAATAACGACTTCTTATTTTATAAAAATTCGGGCAACACTTCCCCTGTTTATACATGTTTCCACAACTTCCAAACGAGGCTAATAACATCAATAAACAAGCACCAATTTAGGGCACAACCAAGACAACAATAAAGGGAATTTACACACCCACTTCTCATGTAAATTTAGCCTCTTAATTCACCTTACAAACAGCCCACAAAACAGCCCATGTTCCAACAACAACGAGGGTAGAATGTGAAGTCTTTCTATGCCTATCCATACCCTTATTCCTTTAGGACTTACCTTAGCAATTACCACACTTAAACATGCATAATGGTGACTAAATTTTCAGAATTATAACACCACAAAACAGTCCCTAAAATAGTCCATATACATCACAACATGTCCAACAATTTCATGCAAGTTCTTGGCCACAACATGTCATAATTCCATAACTCTTATCTTAATTCCTATAATCCAATTTCGGATTTTAATACTTCCATATAACTAATTCCAACTAAATCTCCACGTTTTCTTTCAATTTCATCGTGCAATTAGTGATAATAATAACAACAATAACCAACGAATCCAATAACACCAAAATCTGTCCCAAAGTGGAAACTAGCCCAAAATGGTCACATGCAATGCTTAAATTCCAATTCTTCCTTAACACAAATTCATTACCTTAATTCTAACAACATGCATTCCAATTATATCATAGAAAAAAGAATTTTTATACCTCAAATTCGTCCAAACAGTCCGCAATTTTCTGCTACTGTTTGTCCGAAGATTCCCCACTGTTTTGTAATTTTTCTCCTCATTTTTGTTCACTTCTTCAACTCCAATTGACATGCAAGTGTTCTACAATGTTAAGCCATCATCCCTACACGTTTTTCTTCCAAAATTTCATCCCAAAAATCCCAATTTTCTGGCCAGTTTTCGGCCCAAGCAGTGGCTGTTTTGCCACTGTTTTCGCCACTATTTTTGGTGTTGTTTTGCTTCTAATTTTTGGTAAAAAATGTAGTCTAGGAATAGAAGATAACAACCTTAATTTTGGTTATGGGTGGAGGGTGATTTTCGGATTAGTGTAGAGGAGAGAATGAGAGGAGAGTTATTTTTTTGTTTAAGTGTAGAAGAAGATGAAGAGGTAAGTGTAGGTTTATTATAAAAAAAAATCTGATTTTTCCTTTTTACACTTTGGCCCCCAAGTCCTTCAATTAATAAATCTCAAACCCACTTCTTTTAATTCATGACAATTTCATAAGCCTCGTATCCTCAATGTCATAATTTTATAATACAATACTATTCCATAACGGGAATATACAATTATTGCTATAAGTATCCAACGTCACCCTTATTGTGACCAATATCATTCCGGAATCACATCCCGTTGTATACTAATTTCCGGATTAGCATATATAAATATACTCTATATCCAAGATTCGAATCTTACCTCATTAATTACGTCCTCTAATTATAGTCTTAAAATTATGAGGTGTATCATTCTTCCCCCCTTAGAAACATTCGTCCTCGAATGTTCATACTATTGGGCACATCTTATACAAATTGATTCAAGGATTCACAAGCACACAGAAATTTGCATATTAGATCATCTTAGACTCTATGATACACGTTTCTGCCAACAAATATCCGACTTACAAACAACTCAACTCTTGCCATTATCTAACAAAAGCACTCAAATAAACAAGGAAACCAACCTGCGTCCTAGCTTATTCGTAATTTTCTAAAAGTGAAGTATACTAAAACTAAGGCTAAGTAGAGTCATTATTCCCGCAGTACCACATTATGTACATATATACAAGAACTTTAAGCATAATCTATACCTTAATCTTAAACTTGAGAACAGATATCATCTTCACAACCAATGACTAATCCCCATTTTATATATTTAGATTCCTGGTCCTATTTTAACCAGTAGTTAAGTACTTAAATGAATGTTTTAACTCAAAATCAGCAGTTTCAACTAAGCACATAAGGATCAGGGAAGACATAACTTCAAAATGGTGTAATAGCAGAGACGAAAATATATATATTTTTTCCGAGTTCCCAAAAGCCTAATATCCTCTTCCTGGATCAAGATGCAAGCGTTCTATATAATAGAATCCAAATATACATAATAGAGGCGTTGTTTGATCATGCAGGGTACTAAGGGAAAACACACAAGCTACCCTAATGATGATATACATATGAACATGCCCAAGACACCAACATGGCATAAACACTAGTTACCTAGTCTGAACCATAAACAAGGGATCACAAGGCAGGTGTAAATAAGTGACATATGCATACAGACTACCTTAGACCGTCCCAACCACACGTATATATTTAGGAACACAAGAGATGCTAAATGAATATCCAATCCATCATTATCATGCCTATGATCAGGTACTAAGGCTAAACAAGTCTTAAAGTTTATATTAGACCTATATCAAGCCTAAATCAGAACAAGTGAACACATAATAGGCATATAATGAGCTAAGTTTTCCTGTCCAGATATTAATCACTATCTCTCTAATAATTCAAATAGCAAGTGTTATCCATATCGTGTTATTTGAGCCTAACATATACTTAATACCCATATTAAGAATAATTTTAAACAATGAGCATAAATTGGAAGCTTAAGTTAATCAAATCAGGTTACTCAATGTCTCATTTTTAACAATGATTAGCAAGACTTTATCTATTACAAGTCGACACCGTATTGAACTTACTAATCCAAAACTTACAGATATATCCAAATCATATTAACATTAATTAGGCATGCCTAGTCATATCTTCTAACATACCCTAAATCAAGAAAGCATGCTCTAATTTAGGTAATATTCATAATTCACAATCATCACATAGGCTACCCTTTATCAATTCCCATCATAAATAACATCATATAACCTCAACCATATCAACCCACTTAACTCATTCTCTTCTAGTTTTAAATTATCATATCAGACGATATAAGACAAGTTTTGTTAAATAGGACAACTAATCTTGTTCTTAATTAGTGGCGCTTGTTTTAGGTAGATAATATGACCAAACGACTTACAGATAGCCAAACGAGTTTCCAAAATAATATATTGGTCATCACATTAATTTAAATAACCCATACATGCTAAACCCAACTTCAATCCAACCTGTCAATCCACTAAATCAAATCTAGGCGTTTCATCTATCATTAATATCTTTAAATTAGCAATATTAAGCATTAAATTAACTAGGTAGCCCATACCCGACTAGACAAATCTAAAACTAACATGTTTCGTTCTATTTCAATTGTACAGATTATTCTAAATCAGCATGGAACATTTACTCTTTTGTTGATATCTACTACTACTTTCAATTTGGTAACAATGCCCCTTCTTCTTCCTATATAAAGCTGATGGTGACCAGTACAATCCCAAACTCTTAAAGGGACAGAACAAGAATCTCTCTGCTTACTGTTTCTAAGTTTGGTATTACCTAAAGCTACAATCTTGTAGGTACCATCAAGAAGTGGATTGGGAAACATAAAATTCAAGGTAACCCCCCCCCCCTTTTTTGAATTTCACATCTTGGAAAATGGACAATGTCAATCAAAACTTAAAGGAATCTATAACTATACCAAACTAGATATTCAATCCCGAGTGGTAACAGGTAAACCAATTATCTGGACATGAGTAGGCATAAACAAGTATATATAGACAGACCAAACATATGTGGATTGTCTATCCATGTCATGCTAACATCATCACTACTCACTTAATAACTTAACCAAATCTGCAGAAGCAAGGGAATGCACATAGTTGAGGAACTACTCAGATATTCATTTCATTTTTTTAACATGTGATTTAGATACCTATCAAAACTCAAATGATCTTATATTATCTACCAAATTTACATAAAAGGAGAAGGGGGTAGACATACTGCAGTAGCAGACATGGAAATAGGTGGACTTAACAGTTTGATTTAATCAACACATAGATACAAAACATGGGCATATACAATCAAACCAAACTGGATGCAGAGTTATGCACATGAGGAAGAGACAAGGTTATTTTAAATAGTTATGTTCAGATGAGTATTAGACCACCTAAGACTATTGGGACATGCCAAGGATAGATATGACCCTTTAACAAGCAAAACATACACCAAATAGGCTCGTAAAGCGATCCTTCAGATCACGACAGCACTTAAACAAGACACACATCCATTTCAAAGTCATTAGGTGATCCTATCATAATTATAACAACATTCTTATGCTAAATCTTAGTTCCCTTATTATAGGCAGATAAATAAATAAATAAAAACATTAAGCCCTTCAATCATTTCCATACCAAATGTGACCTTTACAACCAACATAGTCATTATGTAAGCATAATTTTTAACTTCAACAATTGGTGTTTAATTAACATAACATGTGTATTGAGTCATGGATTAATCGAACATAGTGTCTAAGAGGTTTAATATACTTCTCAAGCCACTATAGCAACATACCGAAATAATTTATTGATTAACTGTGGGAACAAACCTCATGTTCATGTATTAAGCATACTGAATTAGTACATGTGCTAATGATGGTTTGACCTAACATACTATGGACACCACAGGACTTAAACAATCCAAGAGGGGTTACAATGGACTAAAACTAGTATACCAATTACTTCAAAGTCATTTAAACAGATCATACAAGGTCAAATAACCCTTAAACTTAACAAGACAACCACTTAACACACAAATAATCGTCACACAATACTCTAACGGTGTTTTCATCAATGAACATGCTAGACATTAATAGAGTAGTCATAAATAGCCATAATATTCACATATATTACATAATGCTTGGCATAATATATTCACGGTTTAATAGTTAACTAAATAAGTAAACCGTTTATCAAAGAACAAGTCATTCACGAAATTATGTAAATACTCAATTTTCCACTCCCTTAAGCAACTACGACAACATGTTTAGCATACGAATCTATTCCTATTTAAGAGATAAAACGCAGGCTTGGGTTATTAGAACATTTTGCATTCTACATTATGATACGCAAAGACAATTACGGGGGAAATTTTAATCAAACATAAAAGATATCTAGGCAAGTCTAATTAACTGTTTAGAGGTAGTCCCACTGAGCAAAATTGGCAAAGATAGGTCCTAACACAAGTGATTTATACTCAACCCACATACTTTGCACAGGACATTAATGCACCACCCTGTTCCGAAAGAAGTATGACCAAGACAGAATACATTTATACATATCATGGATAGCATAACTCATAAGAAAAGCTGGAACACATCAACTTAAACAGGGTAATATTACAACATGTAGAGGACCATCTACTCCTAAGCCCCATCCACAAGTAGGACAACCCGTTAACGACTATCAACTACTTGCTGGACTAATTTCAAGGACTTATCCAGACAACTTGCTCCAGAGACAACAAACCTTATATGTACAACAAGAGTAATTCCGCTTTTGGCATATCTCATATCCCTTTTCATATAAACATAAGCATACCAAGGAGTCATCACAACTAATAGACTTCACATATACCATGTACTTTAACCCAGATCAAACATAAAATATTTTACTCAAGAAGGCCTTGTATATCTAAGGTCTCAACGATTATCTAATATTCTAAGAGTCTCAAATATTCCATGTCCCAAGCTTACATTATTTCTTCCCGTATACGAGTAAGATAGTTTCTCATAACCTCGAATTCGTATTTTCCTTCTAGCGGCTGTCACTTTCTTCGGAGGCATAGATATAACACATTAATACGTCAGAGAGGGAATAACCTAATAACATAGCTCTATCGCACGATCTTAGAGTAAGAAGAATAGAAACCAATCCTAAATGTCCGGCAGCCTCCTGCGTATAAGTATGGTGCACAACATACCCATACGCAAGACTCTACTAGACACGGTCTGTAGACATTCCGAGGACTAACTGCTCTGATACCACTTTTGTCACGACCCGACCCGACCCGACGGGCCGCGACTAACTGCCCTAATGACGTCATTATACTAACACACACACATAATCCAACTAACACTTAATGAGTCTGAATCCGGCAAAGATAATGCCGCAATAGCAACATATGCCAGGGTAGGCAAGTTGACGAGGCCGTTTTTACCCAAGATTGTACTGTCTCTCGAGGAGTCACAACTAGCCAATATAACATAACAAGCAAGCCGACAAGGCCGCCACCAGATAGTAACGTATATACATGGGAACACCCCAAAGACAGTAATACAATAACATGACCGACCAAAACAGAGTCATAACCCTTACATACGCATAACTCACCACCGTCTACTGCACTCTACAAGAAGAATAACGACATATGATGGGACAGGCCCCGTCGTGCCCTAAATACAAACGTAAGTCTAAAAGAGGTTCGGTACCAAAATGACAAAGCTCTGGATCAAAGGAGCTTTTCAACCTGCTGAGTAAGAACCTAGGCCTGAGGTTCACCAAACTGAGAGCATGTACCTGCGGGCATGAAACGCAGCCCCCCCGAGGAAAGGGGTCGATTTAAATAATGTACTGAGTATGTAAAATATGAAGCTGTAAAAGAGATCATAAGTAGCCAACAGAAACAGAAGATTAGTATAAAAATCAGGATCCAAATCCAACTATGTCATAAACCATAAAAGTCAGTTGTGTCTTATAAAAATGAGAGTCAAGGCAAGAAAACATGAATGTCTGTCCATATACATATATATACCTGTGATGTAACCCGGCCCACTAATGCGGGACTCGGTGGAATCATATCATAACCCGGCCCATGCTGGGACTCGGTAAAGTCATCTCTCATCTATGGATCCATCCTACATAACCCAGCCCTCTAGTGAGGGTCTCAGTGAACAATGCAAGGCTGTGCACGAGTCGTAACCCGGCCCGGGACTCGGTGAGGTGAAGTAGTAACACTTAGCACGAGTAGATATCGTGAGTAACCATATGCAAGTAAAAATTATCATCTGACTCTCAATAAAATCATTGTAATAATGTCATAGTAAACTCTTTGCTGAAAAATCATAGGCACTTCTCATAACAATTCTCATTAGGAATTAAACTGTATAAGAATTAAGTACGTCCGACGTTCTTTCATTAAATCATGCCAAAAAGAAAGAAGTAAGAGTTTTACATACCTCTTAGACGAACTAATCAACTCTATATTAGAGTACGTCTCTATTTAGAACTTCAACCTATAATAATGGTAATACGTTCGTCAATTCTATGATCGCTAGCATACTTTATATCGAATAACGACTTCTTATTTTATAAAAATTCAGGCAGCACTTCCCCTGTTTATACATGTTTCCACAACTTCCAAACGAGGCTAATAACATCAATAAACAAGCACCAATTTAGGGCACAACCAAGACAACAATAAAGGGAATTTACACACCCACTTCTCATGTAAATTTAGCCTCTTAATTCACCTTACAAACAGCCCACAAAACAGCCCATGTTCCAACAACAACGAGGGTAGAATGTGAAGCCTTTCTATGCCTTTTCACACCCTTATTCCTTTAGGACTTACCTTAGCAATTACCACACTTAAACATGTATAATGGTGACTAAATTTTCAGAATTATAACACCACAAAACAGTCCCTAAAATAGTCCATATACATCACAACATGTCCAACAATTTCATGCAAGTTCTTGGCCACAACATGTCATAATTCCATAACTCTTATCTTAATTCCTATAATCCAATTTCGGATTTTAATACTTCCATATAACTAATTCCAATTAAATCTCCACGTTTCCTTTCAATTTCATCATGCAATTAGTGATAATAATAACAACAATAACCAACGAATCCAACAACACCAAAATCTGTCCCAAAGTGGAAACTAGCCCAAAATGGTCACATGAAATGCTTAAATTCCAATTCTTCCTTAACACAAATTCATTACCTTAATTCTAACAACATGCATTCCAATTATATCATAGAAAAAAGAATTTTTATACCTCAAATTCGTCCAAACAGTCCGCAATTTTCTGCCACTGTTTGTCCGAAGATTCTCCACTGTTTTGTAATTGTTCTCCTCCTTTTTGTTCACTTCTTCAACTCCAATTGACATGCAAGTGTTCTACAATGTTAAGCCATCATCCCTACACGTTTTTCTTCCAAAATGTCATCCCAAAAATCCCAATTTTCTGGCCAGTTTTCGGCCCAAGCAGTGGCTGTTTTGCCACTGTTTTCGCCACTATTTTTGGTGTTGTTTTGCTTCTAATTTTTGGTAAAAAATGTAGTCTAGGAATAGAAGATAACAACCTTAATTTTGGTTATGGGTGGAGGGTGATTTTCGGATTAGTGTAGAGGAGAGAATGAGAGGAGAGTTATTTTTTTGTTTAAGTGTAGAAGAAGATGAAGAGGTAAGTGTAGGTTTATTATAAAAAAAAATCTGATTTTTCCTTTTTACACTTTGGCCCCCAAGTCCTTCAATTAATAAATCTCAAACCCACTTCTTTTAATTCCCGAGAATTTCATAAGCCTCGTATCCTCAATGTCATAATTTTATAATACAATACTATTCCATAACGGGAATATACAATTATTGCTATAAGTATCCAACGTCACCCTTATTGTGACCAATATCATTCCGGAATCACATCCCGTTGTATACTAATTTCCGGATTAGCATATATAAATATACTCTATATCCAAGATTCGAATCTTACCTCATTAATTACGTCCTCTAATTATAGTCTTAAAATTATGAGGTGTATCATTCTTCCCCCCTTAGAAACATTCGTCCTCGAATGTTCATACTATTGGGCACATCTTATACAAATTGATTCAAGGATTCACAAGCACACAGAAATTTGCATATTAGATCATCTTAGACTCTATGATACACGTTTCTGCCAACAAATATCCGACTTACAAACAACTCAACTCTTGCCATTATCTAACAAAAGCACTCAAATAAACAAGGAAACAACCTGCGTCCTAGCTTATTCGTAATTTTCTAAAAGTGAAGTATACTAAAACTAAGGCTAAGTAGAGTCATTATTCATGAAGCATCACATTATGTACATATATACAAGAACTTTAAGCATAATCTATACCTTAATCTTAAACTTGAGAACAGATATCATCTTCACAACCAATGACTAATCCCCATTTTATATATTTAGATTCCTGGTCCTATTTTAACCAAAGAGTTAAGTACTTAAATGAATGTTTTAACTCAAAATCAGCAGTTTCAACTAAGCACATAAGGATCAGGGAAGACATAACTTCAAAATGGTGTAATAGCAGAGACGAAAATATATATATTTTTTTCCGAGTTCCCAAAAGCCTAATATCCTCTACCTGGATCAAGATGCAAGCGTTCTATATAATAGAATCCAAATATACATAATAGAGGCGTTGTTTGATCATGCAGGGTACTAAGGAAAAACACACAAGCTACCCTAATGATGATATACATATGAACATGCCCAAGACACCAACATGGCATAGACACTAGTTACCTAGTCTGAACCATAAACAAGGGATCACAAGGCAGGTGTAAATAAGTGACATATGCATACAGACTACCTTAGACCGTCCCAACCACACGTATATATTTAGGAACACAAGAGATGCTAAATGAATATCCAATCCATCATTATCATGCCTATGATCAGGTACTAAGGCTAAACAAGTCTTAAAGTTTATATTAGACCTATATCAAGCCTAAATCAGAACAAGTGAACACATAATAGGCATGTAATGAGCTAAGTTTTCCTGTCCAGATATTAATCACTATCTCTCTAATAATTCAAATAGCAAGTGTTATCCATATCGTGTTATTTGAGCCTAACATATACTTAATACCCATATTAAGAATAATTTTAAACAATGAGCATAAATTGGAAGCTTAAGTTAATCAAATCAGGTTACTCAATGTCTCATTTTTAACAATGATTAGCAAGACTTTATCTATTACAAGTCGACACCGTATTGAACTTACTAATCCAAAACTTACAGATATATCCAAATCATATTAACATTAATTAGGCATGCCTAGTCATATCTTCTAACATACCCCTAAATCAGTAAAGCATGCTCGGAATTTAGGTAATATTCATAATTCACAATCATCACATAGGCTACCCTTTATCAATTCCCATCATAAATAACATCATATAACCTCAACCATATCAACCCACTTAACTCATTCTCTTCTAGTTTTAAATTATCATATCAGACGATATAAGACAAGTTTTGTTAAATAGGACAACTAATCTTGTTCTTAATTAGTGGCGCTTGTTTTAGGTAGATAATATGACCAAACGACTTCTGAGATAGCCAAACGAAGTTTCCAAAATAATATATTGGTCATCACATTAATTTAAATAACCCATACATGCTAAACCCAACTTCAATCCAACTTTGTCAATCCACTAAATCAAATCTAGGCGTATCATCTATCATTAATATCTTTAAATTAGCAATATTAAGCATTAAATTAACTAGGTAGCCCATACCCGACTAGACAAATCTAAAACTAACATGTTTCCTTCTATTTCAATTGTAAGATTATTCTAAATCAGCATGGAACATTTACACTCTTTTGTTGATATCTACTACTACTTTCAATTTGGTAACAATGCCCTTCTTCTTCCTATATAAAGTCGATGGTGACCAAGATAATCCCAAACTCTTAAAGGGACAGAACAAGAATCTCTCACGCTTCTTTGTTTCTAAGTTTGGTATTACCTAAAGCTACAATCTTGTAGGTACCATCAAGAAGTGGATTGGGAAACATAAAATTCAAGGTAACCCCCCCCCCCTTTTTTGAATTTCACATCTTGGAAAATGGACAATGTCAATCAAAACTTAAAGGAATCTATAACTATACCAAACTAGATATTCAATCCCGAGTGGTAACAGTAAACCAATTATCTGGACATGAGTAGGCATAAACAAGTATATATAGACAGACCAAACATATGTGGATTGTCTATCCATGTCATGCTAACCTCATCACTACTCACTTAATAACTTAACCAAATCTGCAGAAGCAAGGGAATGCACATAGTTGAGGAACTACTCAGATATTCATTTCATTTTTAACATGTGATTTAGATACCTATCAAAACTCAAATGATCTTATATTATCTACCAAATTTACATAAAAGGAGAAGGGGGTAGACATACTGCAGTAGCAGACATGGAAATAGGTGGACTTAACAGTTTGATTTAATCAACACATAGATACAAAACATGGGCATATACAATCAAACCAAACTGGATGCAGAGTTATGCACATGAGGAAGAGACAAGGTTATTTTAAATAGTTATGTTCAGATGAGTATTAGACCACCTAAGACTATTGGGACATGCCAAGGATAGAGTTTAAATAGTTATGTTCAGTCGGGCCCAGAGGCTGCGAACTCTGCTGGAGCAAACAAATCAATGTACCATTCTTCTCCTCCCCCGGTCAAAAAGATCAGACCGGATGTTGGAGAGCAAGACGTCTAGAAGACGCCCAGAGCTACTTAAGCTACTCCTCTGGTAGCCATCGATTTCACATCTGATGCCACCGGGGGAGAGGGTCCTGCCTTGAAGGATACCCACCGAAGGGCTAACAGGCCTGATATTATTGCTACCGGTCTTTTTTGAGAAATGGATTTGTGTGATAAGATGAACTCCTGCACTCATTCCTTCTTTCCTTTTGCCCGAATTGATGGTATGACTTTGGGCCCTGCTCCGATCCCCTACGTCCAGTCATTATCGTGGCTTCCCCTACTTCAATTTCTCAGAGACGAGTTCTCATCCCTCAAGGTACCATGCCTAGGGGTCGTATAGGGGGTCCTAATACGGGAACGCATAGCGAGGGTCGGCGGAGCTCCTATGAGTCGTGGCTAGTGGATACTTATCCTGCCCCGATCTCTATGGATTTAGAACGATCCTGGCTGACGAGATCATATAAATCCATTGTGACTGCCTGTTATCTGAGCCGGGTGAAGGTAGACTACGACTGGAACAACATAAAAGCGCTTCACCCAAGGGAAAGGGAAACCATTACTTTCTCGACATAGATACTCATTTGTGTACACGTATCCATTTTCCTTGCGTTGGGCAAACTTGTTGATCCTGTGATTTTGGATTTCTGCCAAAAATACAAAGTGTGCCTGACCCAAGTTGGTCTGGCATTTTGGAGGATGGTTGCGTGTCTCCGGTATCTTTCTTCTCAGATAGGGGAGGACTTTACTCTTGCCCACTTAATTCACATAGATTCTCCAAAAAATTTCAAAGCGAGGGTTATTCATCTATCTCATCGTGTCCAAAACACGTTGGTTGCCAGTATTAATGATGATTCTGATCGCGGGTGGATGGAGAGATATGTCATTGTTGCGACAGCTAATTTAGTCAAGACCCTAGAGGAGCATATCCCAGAGCGGTGGAATTTTGATCCTAAGCACTATGCTTAATCATGCATTTATTATTTTACCTCTTTAACAACATATCTAACTATTTTTCTTCTTCCTCTGTCAGCCATAGCTTGGACACTGGAGCTCGTGTCAGGTGAATAGGCCAAGATTTGGACAAAGGAATACTGAGAACGGTCCGAATAGTCACTAGTTTCACCACCGGGCTGAAAGTTTCATCACAATTTACTCCCACCTGTTGAGACCTGCCATCACCTACAAGACGGGCCTTGTGCCTCTCAAAAAAACTATCATATTTCTTTTTATGTCAAAAATCCATATAGAACGAATAATATTAGCATCAGGAGGACGAGGTACTAGATCCCACATCTTATTTTCAATAAGAGCATTATATTCGTCAATCATTGTATTTTTCCAATTAGGATCGGACAAGGCATATTTTGGATTACGAGGAATAGGGGAAGGGGCAACCTAAGTGGACAAGTTAAATAGTCGTTTGGGTTTGGAAATATCGTGCATAGTACGAGTTTCCATTGTCTGTGGGGGTGGGACAAGAGGTTGGACAGAATTAGAATAGGGTGGCCGAGAAGTGGAGGCGGGATTGGGTGGAATGCCAGGAGTATGGGGTGGGACCAAGAAGGGGCAGTGGCATCAGGGAAATGAGAGCTGGCAGAGAGATAGCCGAGACGGAAGGCTGTGACAGGTTGTTCCGAGTCTCCCATTGTAGAACTGGGTGGATTGCCCACCTCGGGACTTAGTGGTGGGGACAGCTGTCGGTGACGACTGATTTGGCAAGTGATGAATTAGAAGAGAATTTAGACCATCATTTATGAATTCATAGAAATTTGGGGATGGGGAATTGAATTTGGCAAAGGAGAATTGGGACTCATCGAATATGACATGGGGAGAAATGATTATTTTTCCGCTTGAGAAGTCGTAACAATTGTAACCTCGATGATTGGGGGTAGCCAAGAAAGATGCACGTAGATAACCGAGGTTGAAGTTTGTTGATTTGTGTGGACGGATGGAGGGGGTAGCATAAACATCCGAAAGTTTATAAATGCTTATAGGAAGGATCTCGAAGATAGAGAACTTGAGTGGGAGACTTGTGTTTGAGAGACTTGTTTGGGAGAATGTTCAAGAGATAGGTTGCCATTGATACATCGTAATGCCAAAATAGGGGGATAGAAGTGTGAGAAAGGAGGGCACGAACTAAGTTGTTTATGATTCTAATTTTTTGTTCGGCTTTGCCATTTTGTGGAGAGGTGTGGAGATAGGAAAATTGAAAAACAAGGCCGTGTTTGGCGCAGAAAAGTTTGAATTGATTATTGTCGAATTCTCTCACATTGGAAACATTTAATATACTTTTCAAATTGTGTCTTAATGAAAGTGTTGAATGACGATGAAATAGAATAGACTTGGTCTTATTACCAATGGGAAACATCCATAGAAAGTTTGAATAATTATCTAAAAATAACATTTAGTATTGATTTCCTGTCGTGCTTAAGATAGGAGAAATCCATAAATCAATGTGTATTATATCAAAAGGCATTAAAGTACAAGTGGGTGAAGAATAAAATGACAACTTGACATGTTTTTCAAAAACACAAGATTCACAAATTGTCACGCCCCGACTTATCTCAAGTCTTCCCTTATGGCATGATGGCACCTGGGCAACTATCCATTCCCAGACGAACTATTAACCTCTTTTCTTCCTAAATTAAACATATATCTGGGTGTGAAAATAATATATAGAATAAGAAATTCGAAGTTTAAAAGGAAACAATCCCATGTTGGGTATTCCGCGAGATAACGAAACTTGGTTCTTCGACCTTCTTAATCAAGAGTGACATTCACCAATCCGAAGCAATGGATTTGGTGGAACAATGAGGTTGTGGGACGATCGCTAGCCCTATTGCGGAACTTTCCCTCTATCACGCTGTCCTGAAACATGTTAAATAAAAGAGTCAGCCCTACCATCCGGAGCTGAATGAGAACATTGCCTTACAATTCAAAGTAACATCGCAATGTTCTAAGCACAATCTTACTATAAACATAATAAGCACGTTATGAAACCACATTACAGCACTTTCAATGTACAAGTCAATAATAATTATTCACACACAAAATCTTCTCCCAACTCACCCTAGGAAAATACTTAGTCTAACCAGTACACCTTCACGAAAGAAATTGCGGGACTCGTAACCCGATCCCATATATTATATATTTATTGCGGTATGCGCAACCCGATCTAATATTTTATATATATATATTACGGAACGCCCAACCCGATCCAATAATTTATATATATATATATATATATATATATATGTATTTGTTGCGGTACGCGCAACCCGATCCAATATTTCATATATATATGTTGCGAAACGTATAATCCGATCTAATATTATATATATATATATATATATATGTTGCGGAACGTGCAACCCGATCCAATATTTTATATATATGTATTTGTTGCGGAACGTACAACCCGATCCAATATATTATATGTATATATGTTGCTTGAGTGATACTAAGATCAGTATGAATCTATTAGGGTGACGTAAGGTCGTTGTACCTCCGATTAACCTTACTGGAAAGAAGCTTTCAATGTCAACGATGATCACATCATACATGATTATCATTCTGGGAACATAAGATCACGAAGCCATGCATATCATAATAAAACACTTCCATACTTAGTCATATTTCCAGAAGACTCAAATAAAAATTCTTTCTTTCAACTTTTTGCCCTTCTCGCTTGTAAGGGTTATAACTTTCAAACCGTAATACCAAATAAGGTGTTTCTTATATCGAATCGAAGGTAACACGGGGATCTATCACTATATCAAGTTTCCTATATAAATACTTAGTGTAACTAGTACAAATTCACAAAATAATCATCTTTATGAAAATTGTCTCCCCAGATTTTTGAAAAACAATAGGACACAATCTTAAAACAGTCATAACTATTTATTCATAAGTCGGATCGATCTTCGTAAAGTCTCAAACTGTCAAGAACAGAGAAAAATACAACTTTTATTCAACATAAACTTTCAAATTCATTACCGATTCGTACAGTTTTTCGTTATACGTTCTGCCCTTCCGGATTTCAATCGATCCGAGGCAGAAACTTTAAACAACCACGGCGGAGGCTGCTGCCACTGTTGATGTCATTGTTGGTGCCTGAGGCTGCTGCCACTGTTGCTGCCACTGTTGCTGCCGCTGTTGGTGGCTGCCAGCCAGCGAGGACTACCTCCTGCCGCCGATGCCACTGTTATCCATTCTAGCAAGGATAACTCAGCGAAAATAGTCTGTAATTACATGACTCAAACTTGTTCCAGGATAATACTTATATCAATATATCATCTCAAGTTATACTACCTCCCTGTTCTTTTTCTTTTCATGATCCTTCTTTCAGCATCCATATTATGTTCTAACATATATTGTAACTCAAAACAAAGGATTATACTAAAAAATTATGAGTGAGAGAACTCACCTTTGTTTCTTCGTAACCGCGAATGAAAGTCTTAAACTTTGGCTACACCTTTTCGGAACTCCTCAATCGATAAAGGTATTTTTTATTCTCTGTATTTTCAGGTTTATTTCTATGTTATTGAAAGATATAGGATATGAGAATATATATTGTGGATTGTGTGTGTAACTTGTAGGAAGGTGGAAAGAGAAGGGGTTGAGGGAGAACAATGGGTTCTGGGAAGGGGGGGCGGGAACGTGCATGTAATGGTTGGGTTTTAATTTTTTTTTTTGTAACAAACAAATCAGGACTTTACACAAATATGAGGAGAAGGGACATGTTTGTAAGCAATAAATTTATTTTTGCTAAGGGAGTGTAAACTCCTGGATGTCCTAATCTATTATGCCATAAAGGAGAAGAAATTGCTGCAAATGTTGATGGAATGAGACTGGATGGCTAACAGAGATGGTGAAAGGATAAAGGTCCCCAGTGCTATCACATCTCGGTATTCGCATCCCTGTCATAAGGTCCTTCACAGAAAAACCAAAAGGATCAAATTCAATGAAAACATTATTGTCAGTTATGAAATGACGCACAAAGATCATATTTTTGATAAGTTTTGTAGCATGGAGGACATTTTTTAAGGCTAACGGTGGTGTGGTGGGGAAAGAGATGATTGTCTATAACCTCGAATGGGAATGCCTTGTCCACTACCAACAATAATTTTATGATTTAAATTGTTCATATTGAAATAAGACGAGAGAGTACCTTGGGATGCAGTCATATGAGATGTGGCGCCAGTGTCCATGTACTAACTGTTGTCAGGAACGTTGAGAGACATCGTGTTCATAGTTTCCTCAACATCTGTCGGTGCATAGGTTAAAGGAGGAGAAATATGTGCATTGTATGTCTGCTGTGGACGTGCGCCGAGGATGTCGGACTGGGCCTCTCGGGCCAGAGGTTAGGCCCAGGAGGATGTGGAGTAGGGAAAAGGTGGAGTAGCCCATGGCGGGTACGACCACAGTAGGGTTCTGCCCTTGTTGTTGTCACTATTGGTGGTCGAGGTTCTGCCCTTGTTGGTGGTCGCCATGGCGGAGTCCGCCTCTGCCGCCGCCCTTTGTTTCCGCGTTGTCGGGCTGTTCTTGGAATTTCTTCCTCTGTTGTTATTCCGGGAATGTGAGCCACGTGTCGAATTGTTGGCTTGCCTGTGGGATGGGGCGGGAGCCGAGCCTCTCGGGTCAACATAGTTGAGAAGGGAGAGGGCTACCGAGGAAGAGGGCTGCTGAGGGGGAAGAGCGACGACTTAGGTAGAAAAAGAAGTTAAGGTTTGGCTTCTGATACCATGTAGAAATATATGCATTGCCTTTCACTGATCATTGTGTACAATATATATAGTGTTACGTAATTACAAAGTAGGTAACTAAATTTTCCTAATTACAACTGGAATATAAATTTACCTAATATAAAAGATATACATAATATGGTAATATTCTATCAATGGTAATATACAATATATGATAATATTATATCAATCTCTTCGGGGATATCTGGTAAGAAACTGTTAGCCGAAGCAACGGCTGTGTTTTTTATTTCTGAAAGCAATTAAAAGAGGAAATAGAAACAATTATAAAAAAATGAGAAAAATAAATAAATATAAATGATGGGCTTAGAAAGTATCACCTCAGCGAGACTATGTCCCTATTTTATATAGATATATAGATAGATAGATAGATACGCAGATTATACATTTTCAAAAACTCCTATCCGCTTTTCATTTTGTTCTTTGGTAACTGCCAAAAGAATATGACAGGATTCTGACTACGTGCGTACGTGTTAATATCGTGCTGAAAATAAATTGGTCTGGTCTATTGTCTATGTTGTCTCCATCAGATCAAGAAAACTTATGAGTCGTTTTGGTATAAGAACAGTAGTACTGGATAGAGTATATTTATAAGGATGGGATTAGTTATGTTACTTTCAGGGTAAAGCGGCGCATAAAAAGGGATGGCCCATCAAAAGCCTCTCACTAGTTGCCTTTCAAAGGCATTTTGACATTATCCATTTTTCACGTGAAAGCAGATAAGATGTCTCGTCTTCATCCTATTGTGATGTCATCTCTATTAAACCTGTTATTTCTATCATGCTATTGCTTTTGTCTTCCAACCATCTAAGACCGGATTCAATAGCAGCTCATGCACCCATTGAGTCATGTTTGATCGTCGCTTTTTTTTTGTCCATTTCAAAATGTTCGTCTCTTTCCTTTTTGGAAAACGTTTTAATTTCAACTTTTCATGTGACATGTTTAAGACCACAAGATTAAAGGATTTTTTGATATATTTTTCTTATCATTTAATTTAAGACCACAAGATTCAAATTTTAGTGTCATGATTTACTATGTATAAGAATAATACTGAATATAGTTATACATAGGTTATAAAAGGTGTATAACTAATCCAGATATTAGTTATTGTAGAAAAATATATCACATTGGTGCGGGATGAGATCTCTGGACTCCTTATAAGATTTAGGCATCTAACTTGACACCCCAAAACCTAGCAAGCTCAAAGGGAGGACCTAACTCGACACCCCAAAAGTTAATTCAAATGAAGGAGGATTGCTGAAGTCTTATAAGGAGAGGAGTCCAGAAATTTTATATAGCACCAATATGATATATTTCTCTACTCCCGCACACACACGGTCACATAGATTGAAAACACTACCAAATAATAGAATTAAATAATACCAAAATCAATACCAATATTATTTTCTATACTTCCTCTTGCCAAATGACCCCTAACTGTTCAGCGTTCATGATCAGCAAACTACCAAAATTTTGAAGAACAACAAAGAATATACTGAAATCCCACATCATTAACACTGTCATCGATTAAAATTATAGTGATTGAAGCTGTCAGTTTTGTACGTATTTTGATTCTTATTATCATAATTAGAGTTTTCTTTTTTCCTGAAAGAAGGATACATACATTTATGCAGTGTAATTTGACTTCTTACTAGGCTTAAGAAAGAGAAAAAAAAGAATTTTAGAATTTAAGGTGTGTTTGGTACGAAAGAAAATGTCTTTTATGAAAAATGTTTTCATACCAAACACACCCTTAAAATCAAAAACATATCACAAGAAATCTATAACTATAGAAGCATATCAGAAAAGCTAAAATAAGCGGTTTAAACTTAAATTGGTAAGAATCGTTCTTTTTCTAACTAAAGAAATAATTACATAAACCTCCTCCAAAATTGAGCATTCGCAACGCTTATTTCTTTTGTAGTTATGTTTGTCTTCCTTTTTCTTAAATTTCAATTCTTTATAGTTCTAAATCTACAACAACAACATACCCAGCGAAATCTCATAACGTGGGTCCGGAAAAGGTAGAGTGCACGCAAACCTTACCTCTATCTTGGTAGGTAAAGCGGTTATTTCCGGGAGACCCTCGGCTCAAAACAAAGCATAATCACAAGCAAAGCAAAGCAAGAGAAGCGGTCAGACTATGACAAGAAATTAAAGCAGTATGAAAATGTTGGTATCAAAAGCGAATAAGCCCTGATAGCGCATTCCAAAAAAGTAAGCAATAACTAGCGTAGGTAAATAAGCTAAACAAAGTACACTAAAAGACACATAGCAGCAGAAATCAAACTACAGGGGACTATAAAGAAATACTGCTCCTATATGTATGAGAGGTTAAGCGGGCCTACAATAATAACACTACAACTACCAATTTGCAAGCATAAGTAGGACTACGCTTGACTACCTACTACCCTTCTACCCTAATCTGTGTCCACCATAACCCCCTATCTAAGGTCATGTCCTCAGTAAGTTGCAGCTACGTCATATCCCGTCTAATCACCTCTCTCTAATACTTCTTCAGCCTACCTCTACCCCTCTTGAACCCGTCTATAGCCAACCTCTCACACCTCCGCACTGGGGCATCTGTGTCTCTCCTCTGCACATGCCCGAACCATCTCAACCTCGCTTCCCGCATTTTATCCTCTACCGAGGTCACTCCCACTTTGTCCCGGATATGTGAAATCGTCATCAATATCTCCATTCCCTTGGATGATATACCCTAGGTACTTAAAGCTTCCTTTCTTTGGAATGACCTGAGTACCAAGCCTCACATCCATGCATGTCTCAGGGTCGCTCTCGTTGCTGAACATGCACTCTAAATATTTTGTCTTGGTCCTACTCAACCTGAACCCTTTAGACTCCAGAGTCTGTCTCCAAACCTCCAGAATCAGTACTATGTCATCTGCGAATAACATACACAATGGTACCTCCCTTTGGATTTATCGCGTCAGTCCGTCCGTCACCAAGGCAAATAGGAATGGGCTAAGAGTTGATCCCTAGTGCAGCCCCATCATCACTGGGAAGTGCTCCAAGTCTCCTCCTACTATCTGCACCCTAGTCTTGGCTCTATCAAACATATCCTTGATCGCCCTAGTGTACGCCACAAGTATATCTCTAACCTCCAAACATCTCCATAGAACCTCCATAGGGACTTTGTCGTATGCCTTCTCGAGGCCGATGAAAACCATATGTAAGTCTCTCTTCCTCTCCATATACTGCTCCATAAATCTCTTAATAAGATGAATGGCTTCAGTAGTCGAACGCCCCGACATGAATTCAAACTAGTTCTCAAAAATAGACATGTCTCTCCTCACCCTCATCTCCACGATCCTTTCCCAAAATTTCATAGTATGGCTCAGCAGCTTAATACCCATATAGTTAGTGCAGCTCTGGATATCACCTTTGTTTTTGTTCAAGGGAAGAATCGTACTCCACCTCCATTTTTCGGGCATTTTTTTCATCTTAAAATGACGTTAAACAACTTAGTCAGCCACTCCAAACCTGCCCTGCCTTTGCTATTCTAAAATTCAACTGGATCTCATCAGGCCGGTCGCTCGTCCCCTGCTCATCCTGCGAACAACACCCTTAATGCCTTTACAATACTCAAAATCCCGGTACCTACCAGAATTCTCCAAATCTCCCAGCACAATGTCTCCATCTCCTTTTTCATTCAAGAGTTAATGGAAATAAGACTGCCACATCCGTCTAATATTCGAAGCACCAGTACTTTGTCATCCTCGTCCTTGATGCACCTCACATGATCCAAGTCACGAGCCCTCATCTCCCTTGCCTTAGCTAGTCTGTACAACTTCTTATCCCTGCCTTTCTGCTCTAATTCCACATACAGGCGTTCAAAAGCCATCGTTTTCGCCACTGTAACCGCTAGCTTTGCCTCCTTCCTCGCCATCTTATATAGTTCCATATTCGTTCATTTCTCTACCTCATCCTTGCTTTCTACCAACTTCGCATGCGTCACTTTCTTTGCTTCCACCTTCTCTTGAACTTTACCATTCCACCACCAGTCTTCTCGATGCCCACTATGGTTACCCCGCGACACCTAGAACTTATCTAGCTACCTCTCGAATGCAACTGGTTGTCTTGTCCCACATACCGGTCGCATCCCTACTACTCCCCCAAGCCCCTTGGCCATCAACCTCTCCTTCATCTCCTTTACACTAGCCATGGTCAAACTCCCCTATTTGATTCTTAACCTATCAACCACAACCCTCTTCTTATTCTCCATCTTGATCTCCAAATCCATCACCAAAAGCTTATGTCGGGTTGTTAGATCCTCTTTCGGAATAACTTTACAGTCTTTACAAAGACCTTTGTCAACCTTCCTAAGGAGTAAAAAGTCTATCTGAGTCTTAGCCACCGAACTACGGAAAGTCACTAAGTATTCCTCCTTCTTCAGGAACCTCGAATTAGCTATTACCATCCCACAAGCTCTAGCAAACTCCAAAGGTGAGACGTCTCCCCCGTTTATGTCCCTGAGTCCAAAGCCTCCATGCACATCATCATAACCCCCCGAAAGTGACCCGATATGTCCATTGAAATCCCCTCCTGCAAATAACTTCTTAGTAGGTGGTATACCTCCCACCGCTTCGTCCAAATCCTCCCAAAAACGTCTTTTCCCTTTCTCGTCCAAGCCTTCCTACGGCGCATAAGCACTAATAATGTTCATAGTGAACCCTCCAACTACCAACTTAATCGTCATCATCCTGTCATTGACCCTCCTCACCTCTACCACTTGATCCATTAGCTCGTTGTATACCAAAATGCCTACCCCATTCCTATACTTTGACCTACCCAAGAACCATAACTTATACCCGTCTACATCCTTAGCCTTAGGTCCCACCCACTTAAGAATCTTAATTAGCTTTATGAACTTCTTCGTTAAAGTCTCAATGTTCCAAGACCCTATTCTCATCCTAGCATCTCTCTTACCCTACTTACCCCATAACCCTCGCCCCCGTCCCCGACCAAGAACATGACCCTAGTCTACTATCAGTTACCAAAGCCACTAAACCAAATATAAAATAATAAACTACTCAAACGTTTACCCTAAACAGAAGGGATCAAAGTGCAAGCACAAGTTAACAAGAATCTAGAGCCAAGTAAAACCACTACGCCAAGAATGCTATAACTAAAGACAAGAAGTGGCAAAATTTAACAACAAGGTTAAGGACAAAGAATGGATACGGGCAACTGGAGGTACCAACTCTAGTTGAATCATACTTGTGTTGCCGGAAAAAAATATTGTTCACTGGTACTGTTCACATGTATTGTTCATTGGTATTGTTCACCGGCACCGGAAGTACTGTTCACTTGAGTTTTCACCAAAAAATCAAGTACCTGCGTAGATCTATGAGAAAAGAACACAAGAACAAGAACAAGAACAAGAAAATGAAAAAGAATAAAAGAACAAAAAATAAATAAAATTTTGAAAAAAAAACGTTTTCCCATCGCTGTCGGTGGGTGGTCTAAGCAGCCTGCATGGGGTCTTACCGTCGGAAATGCGGGTGGATGGGATGGGGGGTTTGTGATGTTATCGTTGGGGGAAGTAAGTTAGGGAGAGGAGAGAGAGCCTATGACAAAGAGAACAAAATTTGTTGTCAAGTGCAGAATGTTAAATTGGATGAGAGTGATAACGTTTAGAGAGACTGCCCCTGATCTATAACTGGTCTCCCTGGTTCTAAATCTAGAAGGAAATAAAAGAGCAAATAAAAAAATATACTCTCTTCGTCTCAATTTATGTGGTATCATTTTTTTTGTCCCAAAAAGAATGTCATATTTTTTTATTTAGTACTTCCTCCGTTTCAATTTATGTGATGTACTTTCATTTGGCATGCACTTTAAGAAAATAAAGGAAGACTTTTAAATCTTATGGTCTAAAATAAGTCAAAGATATTTGTGTGGTTATAGATTATCTTTTTTTGCATAAAAGGTACTCCCTCCGTCAATTTTGACTTGACACATTTTGACTTGGCATGCCTATTAAGGTGCCAAAAATAAAATGATAATTTTATTATATCACTCATAATTATTGCTAAGTAACCTAATGATTAAAATAAATAAAACATACTTTAAAAGTTGTGCAATTTCACTAAAACTTGTCAACCCTATAATAAACGATAAGGGTAAAATAGGTATGAAGTGGTAAATTATTTCTTGATTTTCTAATGTGAACAAGTAAAATTGGACAACTATTTTTAGTATATTAACAAGTAAAACTGGACTGAGGGAGTAAAATTTAAATTTAAATTGTTGTCAAATAAGAAAATACGTCATTCTTTTTGGGACGGACTAAAAAGGAAAGTGGTCATTCTTTTTGGAACATAGGGAATAATTATTAATGAAACCATCCATATATTAATTTGTTATGTCCCACTTAATTTTGAATATGAACTTATTGCGAAGAAAAATCAACAAAAGTAGACATTAAAGTAAGAACAATTTAATAAATATAATAAAGTCTTTATTTATTTTTTAAATTTCGTGTCCGTTTAAATGGTGTCACATAAAATGAGATAGAGAGTAATTGTTAAAAGCTGCCCGTCTCAACAGGAGAAATTTAATAAACATATGTTGACACCCAATTTTGTCCCATCTTTTATGACTTTATTCGTAATTTTTAATATCTTTGACACTTTTAAAACAAATTTTAAATATAGGCATATATGTGCATATATCTTATTATTATTATTATTATCCACGTTTTTACCGTCATTTGCATTCTTTATCATAATCATAAGTTTTATCCAAAAAAATTCTACGTTATTTTATTCTCGCAAAATTGCATCGCATTTACATTTTTTATTTTAAGCATTAAAAATTTCAAAATATTATATTTTTTATTATTATCACTTCGTTACGTTATTTTAAATAATTCACATCTTTTACAAAAAATAAAAAATAATATTTTTAATGTTAAACCCCTTTTATATTTTTAAATCCATAACCCATTTTTATTTCTTAACCCAAAACAATTTTCACCCATTTCACCAAAGCCCAACCCATAACCCATTTAATCTCCCCTCACCCAAAATAAATCAACACCACATTTTAATTCCCCCAATTCCCAACCCCAACCAGACCAAATTTCAAATTCCCCAATTAAATTCCCACCAACCCAAACCAAACCAAAGCCCAACCGACCGACCCACAATCCCCAACCCGCTGCCCAGAACCCGCAGCCTGTAACCGCCCAACACCCGACCTTGCCGCTCTTTTAACCCAAAACAAAACCCCAAAATAAAAAAAGAAGACCTAAAACCCTACCCCCTGCCCTCTCCAATCGCCGCCACCCTACCCCCCACGTCGCCGCCCCTACGCCTGACACCACCAATCGCCACACCGCCGCCTGACACCACCAACCCATACCCCCTAAAAACCCGTTCCAAAATCATTGTTTTTGGGCCCTTTATTTGAAATTTGAGCTCGGTTTTTGGGAGAAATGGGGCTATAAAAACCCCTTGTGTTCTTCGAAAATGGGAGGAAGAAAACGGGGGGAGAAAAAGAAAACAGAGAATTTTTTTCGGAGGATTTTTGGAAAAACGATTCAATATATAAATCTTTGTTGTGTTCTTGATTTCAAGCATTTGGCTTCTTTGTTGTTTCAAGAATCAAGTCCGAAAAGGTTTGTTCTCCCATTTTGATTCTCTGATTTTCTTCACTGATTTCGGGTCGGGTCGACCTGTGTCGGGTCGACCCGGTTCGGGTAACATTTTCAGAATTCTTGCATTTCATATTTATGTATGTTGGTTATCTGAATTTGGTGTTAAAATTTGATTTGGATCACTGATTTCGGTCAGATTCTTGACGGCCCGTCGACCCGATTTGAATTTCCAAATTTCTTGCATTGTTCTTTGTTGTTATCATTGGTTATCTGAAATTGATGAAATTATTTGATTAGGGTTGAAACTCCAATTGGTCGTCACCGACCGTCGGTCGCCTCAATTTGAATTTCCAAATTTCTTGCATTATTCTTTATTATTATTATTGGTTATCTCAAATTGATGAATTTATTTGATTCGGGTTGAAACAACGATCCGGTCGGTCATCGACCGGTCGGTCGAATTGGCCGGCAACATTTTCGTAATTCTTGCATTTCATATTCTTGTTATTGGTTATCCGAATTTGGGTGTTGAAATCGATCCGGGTTGAAACACCGATCCGGTCTAACATCGATCCGGTCGGTCGACCCGATTTGATATTTCGAATTCTTGCATTCCATATTCTTGTTATTGGTTATCCGAATTTGGTCGAAATCGATTCGAGTTTGGATCATCGATCCGGTCAGATCATCGACCGGCCTGAGCGACCGATTCGAATATTTCCAGATTTTCGTAACTCGGGTCGGATATTTTAAACCGCCAACGCTTCGCTTCTTTGGCAATCGCTTTCTCGCTTTTATTAATATCGCATTAAGGCCGATTTAAATTGAATTCGAGGCCGCTTTTCTTCGCTTTCGCTTCGCTTTTTTTAGTATAATCGTTTTAGATATCCGTGCAACGGATATATTATTGTTTTATTAAGTTTCTTGTTTTAGATTTCTTGCGACGGATATCATTGTTTTACTGCTTTGAATAAATACCGTCTGTTCAGCGCTTTGTTTTTTTCTCGCTTGCTCTCGCTTGACATCGCTTTATCGCTTTTATCATTTCTTATCGCTTTAAATCAACACCACACCTTTCAAACATTGCTTTCTGTTCACCCATCGCTTTCAAAGATTCAAATTACCGTTCTCTTTGTTTCTTGTTTTAAACTAGACACCGCGTCATTTTGAAACTGTTTTTTCTCTGCCTCTGTTTTTACGCTCAAGCATCGCCATGCATCGCTATCTCTGCTGTTTCTGTTTCTGTTCCGATTTAAAATTTTACTGATTTGAACACGATACTACACTGGCCGATGAAAAATATCCGTCGATTTTGAGGCCTCCACAGTTGCAAAGACGGAAATATAACTTCAGGGCAAGGATGAGGCTTAAACCTTTATTTCATCCGAGATCAACATGTTTAGTAGGCGAGGTGACTAAAATAACCAACAAGTTATATATTCGCAGCCACGACGTGATTATAGTGATCTTTTCTTTTCATCCGAGAGACCAACACGTTTAGTAGGCGAGGCAATCAAAATAACCACATTAGTCATATGTTTGCAGCCACGACGTGATTGGAATGGTCTTTTCAAAATTTAAGTCTGAGCCCTCCGTGATCAAAACATTTACTGTTTTGGACACTGATTCGAAGTTATTTGTATTTAATTATTTCTAACCGTTTATTCTTGATACTTAGGTGAATAAAGTAAATAAAGGCAGATATTCTACGGAGTTTATTTATTTTATTTATTTTTCTTTAATTCAGCTTTTATCCCGTTTTGTATTGTAATATTATTTATCGCACTTATGTAACTATTGAAATGCTTAGAATAGGCAAAACTTAGGATTAATTCATAGGGTAGTTTAAGATTTGAAATCCGTCGCTAGCTTATTTATTTGTAGGCTCGATTAAATTCAAACTTAGAAATCCTCCGCTAGTTATTTATTTTAGGCTCGTCACGCGTATTCAAGATTTTCAAAACAACTTTTGTCATCTTTTATTTGCTTTATTTATCGTACCAAATAAGTTTATCTTTTAATTTGCAACTCAATGATTTTCAAAAGATTTAATTCTTTGGCATTATAAATAATTTGTCTTTACTATCAATTGTTAAGAATGCATGCTTTTCAACTTTACATGTATTTCTCTTTAAATACCGTACAAATGCATACTTGTACAAAAAATACATTCTTTTATTAAATATTTGCAAAACTTTTGTTTAACTTTATATATTGTAAACATGCATTTTTCTTAGTATAATATTAACCTGAGTTTGACCGGATAACCGCAAGTTAGCGGATCTTAAAGGATGCCTAACCCCTTCCCTTTAAGATAATAAAGAACCCTTACCTAGAATCTCACTAGTTTCGCAGACCTTAAAATTGGAGTTTACATTGCAGCACTTAGTTTAATATTTAGGTGTCCTAATTCACCGTAAAAATAATTAGGTGGCGACTCCTCAACCCTTTTACCCAGGAATCACCGGACCCGTCCGTGCTCCGCTTTGAGACCCGTAGCGGGTCGAAAATGGGGCGCGACAACATAACCATACGTGTTAAAAAGGGAAGGAACAAAAATATAATCGTGTTATTATAGTCAATTTGAATCCTTTTAAATGATTTCTATACACGGACCATTATTCACCCAAATCAATCTCTATCATAATAGCTTGTATGATTAGTTGAATAAGGTCTCCTAAATCTTCATTCCCATGACAATTTTTAACATAGTTTAGGGCATTAATAGCTGAGGCATAAGCAGAACTATATTTTTCTTCTTTGTGTTGCTGGCTTGCAGCTTCAAGGCGGATGTGTGCTTGCGTGAATTGGTCGATACAATATTTGTCTCCCACATTCTTGGCTTCATTTAATTTTTTAAAAGTAAGTGATGTTGCTGACTCGAGATCGCCATCTATATAATTTTCAGCCACAGAATATTGAGGGATGTTGAATACAAACAGTGCTAGAGAAAGTATGGATACAACCATGAAGGTGGTGCCAAATATAGAAGCCATTATATTCTCTCTTACTATCTTTTACTTCTTTCCTTTCCCTATGTGATATTCACTCATATTCATTGTGTAGATAACTAGATATAGTTGGTCGTGTTTTACAACGAAGTGAAACGTTCATAGTTTTCGTTAATTTACAATTTAAGGCATTAATTAGTCTGCCTAATTAATGCATTATGCATTGATTATTTGCTTGTTAATGCATGTACTAGACCAATTTTTCTTTTGAGATGGAGATCAGGGGTTAGAGCTAGGGAGTTGATATAAGATAAGATCGGCAACTCTTCATAAATAAACTAGTACCTGATTAGTACGTAGAAGTCTTATACTAAAATGTCATGTCAAAATTAATAAGTGTATACATACGTTTTTAAATAAATATTGTAAGTAATAAATATTAAAAGTAGTTTCAACCAGTATTTTAAAAGTAGTATTGGGACGATCCCCAAGGCGGTGCACTAGCAAAATGTCTCGAGGCGCACATGTGGTGCTTAGTTCTGTGAGACTTACGTTTTAAGCGCCGGAATGTACGTCCTAAATACGCCTAACGCCCAATGTTCGGGGCTCGTCTGACAGTTCTTACACAAATTATGTGTCAAGTTCCTTAATAATATTAACTAGGGGTGGCCAGCGGGGGGTGGGTCGGGACCTGGATCCGGCGGGACTGGCGGGCCGGGATAGGCGGGGCTGTAAGAGGTCCTGTCCTGTCCCACATCCCGCCGGGATTTGGGGGGACGAGTCGGGTTGCGGGATTTGGGGTGTTTTTAGACACTTAATTTTAAAAAAAATATATTTAAACACTTAAATAATTGAACAAGATAGTGTAATAAAAATATGTACTTGATGCCCCGCCCAAGAGAGAGACTCAAGCCCTAGTAGCCCTGCCAAATGGTTATTCAGCATAGATTCTACATCTTGAAACCAAGCCAATTTTGACACCGCTTTATGATAATGAAACCAACCAGTAAAAAGCACTAACGCTGCCAAGACCAATTCCCCAATTGTTGTACAATAGAGTTGTAATTCACTAGTTGTATTCCAGATGCTCGCCAAAGCAAATAACCATACCAAATGCAGAAAGCGAAATAGATGAATCCATTGTTAGGAATCATTAAATCCTATAAATGGTTGTTCTGTTTACCAAAAATACAAGTCTCCGCAAAGTCATAAGATCATGTATGGGGGCTCACGCCTGTCCAATGCCGGAAGATCAAGGAAGTTGGAGACCTGATGAGAGGGGAGTCGTCGACTGAAGCCTTGGTGGAACGTGTTAAGGCTTTACTCTCTAACTCACCTTCACAACTAGAGGTGTCGTCGCACCGAAGTTATCATTCTTTTTTCAAGACTGTTTTTGTGCCTCTTATATTATTTAATAGAAATATGATTTTTTTGTAATACAATTTCAAAATTACAACTTTGTGGTGTTGTTCAAAGGTTGCAAATCACATAGTAAAATTATAATTAAAAAAATTACATAGTTAACCATACTTTTTCTAATTTTCTCACAATGTCTTGAGGATCTTCGGTTGGAATTGGAAGTTGTTGGTCAAATTATTCGACGTCGCTTCCTGCTCCCTCGGATAAAATTTCGTTGTAGCTGTAGTCGTCTTCTTCATTAATCTCTTGTTGACCGCACCTTCTACGCTCCGCTCTAATCCAATCTCTAAATAAAACTGCAATCTCCAAGCTGTCTCCCGCCAATGAGTGGTTGTACTCTCCTATTTGAAATCTTCCAGCAGAAAAAGCGTTTTCAGATGATTTTGATGACGCTTGAATGTTCAACACATCTCGGACCATCTTTGATAGTGTCAAAAATGTCTTCGCATTCTCCCTCCAGTATCACAGCAAATCTTCACGTCCATCTTCATTGACAATTGATTCGTACGGTACAACACCTTGCATAACATAAACATCAAATTCGCTAACTTGTGAAGAAGTTGAACCACTAAACATTCTATTTCTAAGGCCTTGAACACTAGCAGTAGAAACCGCATGTCTTTTATTAGGTTGCAGTGAAGTAGAAGAAGATGGTACCGAAGCCGGTTGATTGTTTGCACTTTCTTGTTGTTAATACATATATATATATTTTGCATTCATTGTGTTTGCTAGACATAATTTCTTCTTTAGTTGGTTCGTTAGTTGGTTCTTTTTCTTCTTCAGTTGGGTCTGTTGGAATTATTTCGAAGTTTTCATAAATCGTTTCAACAAGTGCTTTACCACCGTCTACTTTAATAGTCGAATTTAATAAAGCACCAATAAAATATATAGTGGGAATATGAAAAAATATTTTATAAATTTTATAAATATTTTTTTAATAGCTCTGCGTAAGCTCGTTTTTGCATATATTCATCAAGTAACAAAAATATTAGAGCTATATAAAATAACATAATTAAAATAATAGGATAATAAATTCCAGAAAATTCTTTAGTAGCTAGAAAAAATTTCTCTAAAAATGCAATAAGTTCCGAAAGTTTTTCCCAATCATCATCTACCAGCATATTCGTTGGACTTTGATTATGGGTGTTAAATAATAAAGTTATATGTATTTTATACTCGTGAGCAACAAGTAATTGTTCATATAAAGAATTTCACCTAGTCGAAACTTATTCTGGAAATTTTTCTATAAGGTAGTCCACAATCATGACAATTTTTATTATACTCTTTGCGTCTTTGTATTTTATTACCTTTAAAAATAAATTTTATAGCAAATTGTACTTTATCAAGAATGTTTTAAAAAGTTTTAGGTCATTCTTTACAACTAAGTTATAAATATGGCATGCACATCTAATATGAAAAATATCGGAAAAAGATGGAGTAAATCGAGTTTTTAAAAGGTTTACAGCATAATCATTAGCAATAGCATTATCTAATGTAACAGTCGTAATTTTATCAGTAATTCCATAATATTCACAAATTTCATGAATATTTCTTGCAATAAATAATTCAGTGTGCCTATCATCAATATATCTATATGCTAAAATATGTTTTTGCATAGACCAAGTCTGATCTATCCAATGACATGTAATGGTTAAATAATCATTACCGTTAGTACTACGGCCTATATCAGAAGTGATAGTCATTTTTCCATTAAAATGATATAATGCACAACGTAAATATTGTTGATATTCATGTGCAGATTTAAAAAAATCTCTTCTAACATTAGATATAGAAAAACCGATAAAAGCAGGATTATATGTTTCTCTAATGTAATGAATAAAATCAGGAGAAGAAGGAAATGAAAAAGGCAAACCCTTCACCGCAACTAATTTTGCTATATTTTTCCTACCTTTGTGTTTATCATATTTAGGACGTATAATTCCTTCCATCATCGAGTTAATTCTACCCTATACTTGGTCGGGAACACTGTGTGAATCTTATCCCGACTTAGAAGGCATTGGCACACCCGATTTTTCAGCCAGATATTCGTTATACCTAGCTTTGTGCATGCTTTGTACATGTCTCAATAAACCTCCCGTCCCACCATGACCTTTTTCCGGTTTTAAATTTATAATCTTCTTGATAAATTTTACATCTAGCTAGTTGATTCTCTCCGTCTTTATCAAAAAAATCCCATACAGGTGATTTTAATTTTCATTGTTTGGGGCCTCGACTCATACTAGGGGGAATAGAAGGCATTTCAGTTTCAGTTTCAGATTGAGACTTAGTCTGAGCCTGAGGTGGAGATGCACTAGTGGGTGTGTTATCTATATTATCGTCTAATTCATTTTCAAAATTAAAGTCTGGTTCAGATGCAGAATATACTTCATGATCTAATGGTATATTAATATCACTAAAAAAATCAATTTCATCTATATGAATGAAATCATCGGGACTAGAAATAAGATTAGAAATAAGATTACTAGAAGATGCACCCTTACCCCTGTTACCCCTAGTACCTCTACCATAAATCAAACGTCCAAGTCGTTCCATTATAATTATGTAAATAAATAATTAAAGTAAATAAAATTAAGTACGATAATTAAAATTAAGTAACAATAATAATTTAAAGAATCAATGAAGGTACTAAACACCGATGTAACGTCGACGTGTAATCGAGGTTGAAAATTAAAACTTTGCTCTATGGATGATCCTCAAGCTAGTTGCCAACTTCACTCCCAATTTTTTAACTTTGATACAAATAAGAAAATAAAATATAATATTTAGTAGGCAATGCAGACTTGTAGAGAGATAGATTGAGAGATTCGCTCCATTTCTTCCTTGGTTTTATTATCTAAAGTATTCTCCAAAATATTATCTTTCTACCACATACTCATAAGGTAGGATCTCTTCCCGCCTGACCCCTATCATTGTTTTGAAAGTTCTACCTCAGTGGAGTTCGACGCAAGCACAAGATGGGCGTGGTATCTATACCAGATTCTTCCTGAAAGCGAGGCTAAGAATTACCATAATGAAAAGAAAAAAGAATTCAAAAAAAAAAAGATTGCTCTTGTGACTAGGGATGAACCTTTATCGGTGAAGGAAATGAATAGCGATGGATTCCTATTAGAGAGATGGTAGGAGAATTTGTGAGAAAAATGAGGTATTTATAGTTAAGAAATATGATTAAAGTATAAATATACTAACTTAGGGGTTAAAAATAAATATTAAAGGGGTAGGGGTGTTTTATAGAAAAGGGGGGGCAAAAATGACCGTTATAACCATTGCACAACGGTCAAAATCAAAATTTGACCGTTATTGCAAGTCTTATTTTTGCAAGGAGGGGGGACCGGGTCGTGACGGGCAGGACGAGCCCTAGTCCCGTCCCTGAGATCGAACCCCGCTACCTACAATTTCATCCCATTTTTTTTAGGGGGAGGGAGCAAGGATCAGGCCGACCCGACCCACTAGACAACCATAATATTAACCATTATATTTTTTTAATAAATGAATGATGCTTAATAATTTTTTCACCTATAAAAATAAAAAGATTGAGAGTAAATCAAATAAAAAGTTGTAATATTACGACAACATCATCAGGGTGAATATCATTTAACAATTCTTTTAAAAATATATAATCAAATTGTATATCTTCACTTGTCATTAGTTTACATATTTTCATCTTATGTCTTAAGAATTATTATATTTTATTACAAGTTATGATAAAATTGATTTGTATCTCATAATAATTTTTATATTATTGCATTACTTTGTAAATTCATACAAGTTTTGTTTTTTTGTGAGTTTCTTTAATCATATTTATAACTTTTTTTTATTAACTATTGATATATTTTTATAATTTTATGTTATAATTAAATTATTTTACTACATTATAAATTATCTTTAAACCCATGCTCGGGGCATATACATCTCCCGTTCTAGGTAAAACGCATCGCCTCACGTCGTACATTTAGCACCAACAAACTACATACAAGAGTTGCACTAACAAAAAAAAAAGTAGATTCAAACAGATACACATACTTGCATTTAGCAACAAAAAATACAGTGTGTACTTGCGGCCTCCTCACAACTATATGTTATACACCACATAATTCCACTAACCAGCCTTCAAAAAAGGGGCCAAATTAAACGCCCTACTTCAACCATTTCATTGTGGACTTTAGATTTAACATATATACATATACTTGCAACAAGCAACAACAAAATACACACTATATGTACTTATGACCCTTTCACAACTATATATTATATGTTGGGTATTTTTGCTCTATGATACTTTATAAAGTAGTACGGGAAGTATATAACTATTACAAGTATTCGAAAGGATAAACAGAGATTCAATAATTCAACATGGAATCTGAAATTACAATAGTTATAATACCTAAAAACTGAAATTCCAGTTTTGTAGAAGATGGAAAAATTGAAATTGTTTTTGCTGAGTCGAGTGTGGCACTCTGTCCTTAAGACAATATTGCCCCGTATGTATCCTTTATACGTCCTGGACAATTTGTCTCCCAAGATAAAACAGCAATGGAACACTTGAGCAAAGGAAACTCAAGAGCTACCGTGAAGAATATTGAGTAATGAAATGATGCCTTGGAAGGTGTAGGAAGAAACTGTTTTGGTTGTGTATTTTCGTGCACTGTTTTGCTGCATCTCTTACTGTTAACTCTTGGTCATTCTTAGTGCTCAACAATGGTGTAAGGGGGTGTTTAAATAGGTGAGGGATGGACTGTTTTGCTGCCTGAAAACTGCCTCCATAATAGCCAAATAATGGCCATTATGGAGGTAGTAAAGTCACCAACATAAATGGTGAAAGATTGCCAACGGATTGGCCATTATTGGAGGTGTAATTCAGCCAAAATAAATGGCTGAATTGAGTGCTGGAACGTTTCTGTTCTGGACCGTCGAAATTCCAACTTTCTGAAAACTTCAGGGACCAAACTGTACATCTTGAAACTTCAGGGATCAAACTGCACATCTGAAAGAATTCTGGTCCAAACTGCACATCTGACAAAGTTTTCTGGCCCAAAAAGATAATATCAGAAGGCCCGCAGCCCGAGAACCCGGAACCGGAACGGGACGGGCGGCGGCGGCGCGCGTGTGGTATTTCCTCGAACCGAAGCACATCTAGGTCCTCCCTCCTTTAAACACATGGGATACCCCTTGGGGTCCCAAACCCCAAACCAATTTCGAGTCTTATATACACAACAATTCTTTCTTCCTCTACCGATGAGGGAGAATTGAACACAATACCACACTTTCCATGCTTCAAACACCTTACTTCGTGGACCAATATCTCTTTCATTTCTCAATGAAATTTGACGATTCTTGGCCCTACGGTTATCTACGTACTTAGTAGATCATGTATGTGTGAAGAACCGGATTCTCCAACATACGTAACACTAGTGTTTAAGCCGTTAAAGTTGGTCGGTCGCAACTCCCGCCAAAGGCAAATTTCCAACATTATACACCACACAATTCGATTAACCAACCTCCAAAAAGGTGGGCAAAACGCCCTACTTTATAACGCCCTACTTCAACCATTACATTGTGGACTTCAGATTCAACATATGCATATACTTGCATTTAGCAACAACAAAATACAGACTATGCAACAACAAAATACAGACTATGTACGTATGACCTTTTTACAACTATATTATACACCACACAATTCCACTACAGCTAGTTCAACCATTTCATTGTGGACTTTTCTTTTCTACTCCACTTTTTCACTCCCCTGATAACCAGTTTGAGACTGGTTCCCACCAGCAACAAAATCGGTTGTTGTCTTCCCTATTCCAACTATAGCTTCACCAATTGCTCCTAGCACCCCACCTCCACCTTCCTGCTGCTGCACTTGCTTGCTCTCCTCTCACCTCCTCTGTTTCAGTCTTTTTCGCGCTAATAACTCCGCCTCCGCTTTCTCCCTGGCACAATTGTTTAAGAGAGAATGCAGCTAAATGCATAAATACGACATTAAAAAGGAGTATCAGGATGCTTAAGAAGTTTAGAAAAATAATAATCAGGACACAATTGAGAAAGGCTTGGGAAGCAAACAATCTTAAAGATATACTGTGCATGTACTGTTTTAGGGTGCAACAGAACCACTTTGCTTACTGCAAAATTGATAAAACCACTTTCACCAAACGTAGCATTGATAGAAACTAAGCCTTGGCGCACATGAATCACGCCTAATTCAGCGAAGAAATGAAGAAATAAGATGACCAGCTGGAACACTTCATTAGAAACTAAGCCTTGGCGCACATGAATCACGCCTAGAGATATGTGAACTACATATGCATCAAGTGTATCAATTACCTATTCAAGAACACTTCAGTGAGATAAACACCTTCTCCCGACCTATTCAGGTCTTTCGCTTGCCAAAGATCAGTATGATATCTTCCCAACTAAATGATCACTACTCGCCCACTAGTATACTTTAGTATTTAGTTTCAATAGTTCATTATCTAATGGATCCTTCCATTCTAATACTCTAGCCGAGTTACGAGAGTTATCAATACTCTATATGAGAGTTATCAATATAAGTAGGTTATCTGTTATGTTTACCTTGTTATGTTTACCTTGTTATGTTTACTGTAAAATAGTGTAAATCACCTTCCTGGAGTTCTCTTATTAATAGAGTATACAATTGTAGTTCTAATGAAATTAGGATCTCTATTTTACATTAATTAGACTAAATATTAGTTACATAATATATTGTGACTATATATGAAATATATTCACTATCACACCCCTTCATAGGAGAATTATGTGTGTTCCTTCTTCGAACCTTTTGGTATGTATTGCCCCCTAACTATAGATCAGATCCACTTTTTCTTTCGTCCAATTTTCTCATTCAAGCTCTCATCGTAAAGCTGCAACAAGAATTCTTCATGCGAGACTTATGGCCCATTAAAAAATGAACCTTGGCGTTGCGCTGAAATTCTTTGAACCAATCTGTTTTGTTCCTATCTCAACGAAAAGAATTTCTGACTTGCTTGATCAAGCACCCCACTTCCCTCCAGATTTCATCAAGTGGTCATGCTAGAGACATAAATAGCCATGGATAATTTCAGGCTAGGCATATAGATAGGTTTCTGGATCTCGAGATTCATTTCATTTCTCTGGCTAGGAATAATAGGACCTCGCGATTGAATATCAAAGAATTACGAGATTTGACCCCCCCCCCCCGGGGGGGTGATTACATCTGAGGTTCTAAACTATAGTTTTTCTTGAATGAGATTGGCCCCTGAGAGCGGATTAGAAGGAGGGATGTATGCCTGAGGACCTATGTTAATATTTTGGAAAGGGGATGTTCGTCTTTTGTAACAAATAGACCCACGATACGGACTAATACATGTTCTTACCCGTAAGAATAAGTAAGATCTATTCATAGTTGGTTAGTCCCCGGCTTCTCGCTTTTTATGAATGTGTCCCCATCTGCTTATCTGAGTTTTACTCGCCTTTTACTCTGCTTGCTTCTGACTCCGTATGATGAATCTAGCTATGAGGGATTCCTCATCTCATAGATCAGGGTAGAAACGAAAGAAGACGGGATATACTTTGATACCTCAACTTGATTTGTTGATTGATTCTTGAAAACAAACATATACCGAAATAACCTCTGCTCTCTCCCACTTCCTTCTATTCAAAAGGAGAGCAGCCCTTAAACAAAAAGGCCCTATCTTCTTTCAGCTGAGAGAGATGCTAGCATTGAATGAAAACCAGTATTGGGAATAAAGAACCCTTCCTTTCCCAAAAAGGAAAGCTGTCTAAACTACATCAATGTTAATGTCCGATGAGGTTGAATGCGAGGTTTTCATAAAATAAATAAGGTCATTCTTGAAATAGATTTTGAATATTGTTTGCATACTGTGATTCATTTGATTTCCTCTAATCACCCTCAAGCACAACTGATCCAAGCCCTCAGTCAGAGAGGAAGGAGATCGGACGCCTAGACTGAATCTGAAGTAAAAGAACAGTTGCCGTGAAAGCCCCTTTGTGAAGATATATGCGAAGAAGGAACATGCAACACCCTAATGTGACTCATTGCAACACCCTCACGAATAAAGTAAATACATTTCAATATGGTTCGCTGATGCTGAACCGAATTATGAGATAAGTAGACAGCAGATACCTTTTAATACGGACACCTCCGAAGGAGGGGAAAGCGTACATCTTCGTTCTCCCTACGGTCAAGGCCCTCATACAGTTCCGGGCTTACCATTATAAATATTCCACATCCGATACCCTTAACTAATTAAACTGTAAACTAAAGATGCCTTACGTATGGGACAATAAAGCTTTTGGAGCCAATATAGCTCGGCAATAACGTTCGCAACGCCTCGATATTCTGCTTCTGCACTCAAAGGGGAAAGCGTGGCTTGCCGCTTGGCAGACCACGATATAATATTATCCCAAAAAATACACAATAGTCGGACATAGAGTGACGAGTGTCTGGAGAGCCTGACTAATCTGCGTCTGTGTAGGAGATCAATCTAATCGGTGCGGAGGGATATAAATGAAATTCATAGTCAAGAGTGCCCTTAACGTACCTAATGATACGCTTAAGAGTTGTAAAGTGAGCCTCCCTAGGAGCGTGCATGAACAAGCACACCTGCTGAACCGCATATGCAATATTTGACCGAGTGAAGGTGATATACTGAAGAGCACCTGCGAGACTCCTATAAAGAGAGGAATCGCTGACTGGATCCCCGTTATCCGCACCGAGTTTGGACATCAGTTAGAACTTAGAGTCGATGATAGTGGGCATGATCTTGCAATTTGTCATTTTAGCCCTGTAAATGATCTTCTCCTCTGCATACTTATGCTGACACGAGAACATGGCATGTGCAGATCATCTGCACCAAGTTTGGACATCAGTTTGAACTTGGAATCGATGGGAGTGGGCATGATCTTGTAATTTACCATTTTAGCTCTGTAGACGATCTTCTCCTCTTCATACATACGCTGACACGAGAACATGGCATGTGCGGATCTGGTCACTAATATCCCCAAAAAATAACTCAACTTACCCATGTCAGTCATAGCAAATTAAGACTTGAGTAGAGCAATGTTCTCGTGCTTCAGGCCATCTGAACTTCAGAACAATATCATCCACATACAACAGAAGGTAAGTTTTGTCAGTACCTCGATTAAAAATGAACAATGAATGATCACTCTTGCTGCACACGAAGACGATCTATATGATGTAAGTGACAAACCGCTCATACCAAGCTCCGGGGGCTTGTTTCAACCCATATAGCGACTTACAAAGACGACAAACGTGTTAAGGAGCCTCCGGATGCACAAATCCGGATGCATATAAATGATTTCTTTCAAATTTCAAATTCCCATGTAAGAAAAAATTCTCCATATCAAGCTGGTGAATAGGCCAATTCTTCCCCATAACGATGCTTAAAACTGTGAAGATGGTAGCCGGCTTAACCACTGGACTGAACGTCTCACCACAATCAACACCCTCTTGTTGTCATGTGCCATTTGCCACAAGTCTGACCTTGTGACGTTCAAGGGCACCATTATCTCTATACTTATGATGAAATAGCCACATACAACGAATTACATTCACCCCCTCAGGTCGCGGAACAAGATCTCAAGTGTGTTGTGAAGTAAGCGCATTAAACTCCTCACGCATGGCCGCATTCCAATTCAGGTCAAGTTTGGCTAAGGTTGAGTTTTTAGGTAGCGGGGAGATAGTTTGAATGGATAAATTAAAGTGGACTTTTGATTTGAAAATCCCGTGCTATGCACGAATTTCCATACGGTGGGTTGGGAGCTGGATTGGGTATAGGGGTGGTAGGTGGGGACTGCGGGTCAGGTTAGTGGCGGGGCTGGCGTGAGGTATTAGGTGGCGGTTCGTCCTTTGAGGCTGTGGCGATGTGGGGAATGGGTGGCGATAGATGTATTGGGCTGAGCCATTGCGGTAATAGGCGACGGGGCAGGGCGGGTCAGACCATGTGCAATTGGTGGGGCCGACGGGTTGGGTGATGTGGCAGTGGGGTCCATAGCTAGAGCAGTGGGTGATAGATTTGTATTTGGCCAATATAGTGCGTTTTGAAGTAGATGGGAAGTGTCCGAGTCATTGAGGAAATTGTAATGAGTGACTCAAAATTTTTAAACGTTGACAAACGGGAAGATGTTCTCAGCAAACGTGACATGGCGGGAGACTAGGACTTTACTTGTGAATAACGCATAGCACAAGTACCCCTATGGTTTAACCGGAAACCTAGTAAGACGCAAGGAGTGAAGCGAGGCGCTAATGAAATTCTACAAGGTATTGAAACTGAAATTCAGCATGTGGGTGAAGATGAGCAGGAATTAAGTTTTTCAGCTTGCTGACTAGGGTTGGCAATGTGAGAGACCGTGGAGGCAAGATTTGGGTAACAAAGACAACCTAAAATTCGAAGGTAATTATAGGAGGGGATCCGACGGAAAAGGATTTCGGCGGGTGTCCTATTTTGAATAGGTAAGATGTTAAGAATGTATTCTACCATTTTTAACGCATATACCCAAAAGGTAGGGGGAGAGGCATGAAAAAGGAAGGTACCAACTCCAGTTGAATCATACATGTGTTGCCGGAAAAAATTATTGTTCATTGGTACTGTTCACAGGTACTGTTCACGGGTATTGTTCACCGGCACCGGAAGTACTGTTCACTTGAGTTATCACCAAAAATCGAGTATCTGCGTAGATCTAGGAGAAAAGAACACAAGAACAAGAACAAGAAAAAGAAGAAAAAAACAAAAAATAAATAAAATTTTGAAAAAAAAACGTTTTCCCATCGCCACCGATGGGTGCGGCGTTGATGGGATCTTACCGTCGAAAATGGGGGTGGATGGGATGGGGGGTTTGTAATGTTATCGTTGGGGGAAGTAAGTTAGAGATGAGAGAGAGCCTATGACAAAGAGAACAAAATTTGTTGTCAAGCACTTATGAACACAATTAGAGGAACAAAATTTGTTGTCAAGTGCAGAATGTTAAATTGGATGAGAGTGATAATGTTTAGAGAGACTGCCCCTTGATCTATAACTGGTCTCCCTAGTATACTCTCTTCGTCTCAATTTATGTGGTACCATTTTTTTTGTCCCAAAAAGAATGTCATATTTCTTTATTTAGTACTTCCTCCGTTTCAATTTATGTGATGTACTTTCATTTGACATGCACTTTAAGAAATAAAGGAAGACTTTTAATTCTTATGGTCTAAAATAAGTCAAAGATATTTGTGTGGTTATAGATTATCTCATTTTGCATAAAAGGTACTACCTCCGCCAATTTTTACTTGGCACATTTTGACTTGGCATGCCTATTAAGGTGCCAAAAATAGAATGATAATTTTATTATATCACTCATAATTATTGCTAAGTAACCTAATGATTGAAATAAATAAAACATACTTTAAAAGTTGTGCAATTTCACTAAAAATTTCTTAAACTTGTCAACCCTTTAATAAACGATAAGGGTAAAATAGGTATGAAGTGGTAAACTGTTTCTTGATTTTCTAATGTGGACAAGTAAAATTGGACAACTATTTTTAGTATATTAACAAGTAAAACTGGACTGAGGGAGTAAAATTTAAATTTAAATTGTTGTCAAATAAGAAAATACGTCATTCTTTTTTTGACGTACTAAAAAGGAAAGTGGTCATTCTTTTTGGGACATAGGGAGTAATTATTTAATGGCACCATCCATATATTAATTTGTTATGTCCCACTTAATTTTGAATATGAACTTGTTGCGAAGAAAAATCAACAAAAGTAGGCACTAAAGTAAGAACAATTTAATAAACATAACAAAGTCTTTATTTATTTTTTAAATTTCGTGTCCATTTAAATGGTGCCACATAAAATGAGACAAAGAGTAATTGTTAAAAGCTGCCCGTCTCAACAGGAGAAATTTAATAAACATAACCATACGTGTTAAAAAGGAGAGGAACAATTTGAATCCTTTTAAATGATTTCTATACACGGACCATTATTCACCCAAATCAATCTCTATCATAATAGCTTGTATGATTAGTTGAATAAGGTCTCCTAAATCTTCATTCCCATGACAATTTTTAACATAGTTTAGGGCATTAATAGCTGAGGCATAAGCAGAACTATATTTTTCTTCTTTGTGTTCCTGGCTTGCAGCTTCAAGGTTGATGTGTGCTTTCGTGAATTGGTCGATACAATATTTGTCTCCCACATTCTTGGCTTCATTTAATTTTTTAAAAGTAAGTGATGTTGCTGACTCGAGATCGCCATCTATATAATTTTCAGCCACAGAATATTGAGGGATGTTGAATACAAACAGTGCTAGAGAAAGTATGGATACAACCATGAAGGTGGTGCCAAATATAGAAGCCATTATACTCTCTCTTACTATCTTTTGCTTCTTTCCTTTCCCTATGTGATATTCACTCATATTCATTGTGTAGATAACTAGATATAGTTGGTCGTGTTTTACAACGAAGTGAAACGTTCATAGTTTTCGTTAATTTACAATTTAAGGCATTAATTAGTCTGCCTAATTAATGCATTATGCATTGATTATTTGCTTGTTAATGCATGTACTAGACCAATTTTTCTTTTGAGATGGAGGTCAGGGGTTAGAGCTAGGGAGTTGATATAAGATAAGATCGGCAACTCTTCATAAATAAACTAGTACCTGATTAGTACGTAGAAGTCTTATACTAAAATGTCATGTCAAAATTAATAAGTGTATACATACGTTTTTAAATAAATATTGTAAGTAATAAATATTAAAAGTAGTTTCAACCAGTATTTTAAAAGTAGTTTTGGGACGATCCCCAAGACGGTGCACTAGCAAAATGTCTTGAGGCGCACATGTGATGCTTAGTTCTGTGAGATTTACCTTTTAAGCGCCGGAATGTACGTCCTAAATACGCCTAACGCCCAATGTTCGGGACTCGTCTGACAGTTCTTACACAAATTATGTGTCAAGTTCCTTAATAATATTAACTAAGGGTGGCCAGCGGGGCGGGGCGGGAGTGGGTCGGGACCTGGATCCGGCGGGACTGGCGGGCCGGGATAGGCGGGGCTGTAAGAGGTCCTGTCATGTCCCACATCCCGCCGGAATTTGGGGGGACGAGTCGGGTTGCGGGATTTGAGGTTTTGGGGTTTTTTTAGACACTTAATTTAAAAAAAATATATTTAAACACTTAAATAATTGAACAAGATAGTGTAATAAAAATATGTACTTGATGCCCCGCCCAAGAGAGAGACTCAATCCCTAGTAGCCCTGCCAAATGGTTATTCAGCATAGATTCTACATCTTGAAACCAAGCCAATTTTGGCACCGCTTTATGATAATGAAACCAACCAGTAAAAAGCACTAACGCTGCCAAGACCAATTCCCCAATTGTTGTACAATAGAGTTGTAATTCACTAGTTGTATTCCAGATGCTCGCCAAAGCAAATAACCATACCAAATGCAGAAAGCGAAATAGATGAATCCATTGTTAGGAATCATTAAATCCTATAAATGGTTGTTCTGTTTACCAAAAATACAAGTCTCCGCAAAGTCATAAGATCATGTATGGGGGCTGACGCCTGCCCAATGCCGGAAGATCAAGGAAGTTGGTGACCTGATGAGAGGGGAGCCGGCGACTGAAGCCCTGGTGGAACGTGCTATGGCTTTACTCTCTAACTCACCTTCACAACTAGAGGTGTCGTCGCACCGAAGTTATCATTCTTTTTTCAAGGCTGTTTTTGTGTGTCTTATATTATTTAATAAAAATATGATTTTTTTGTAATACAATTTCAAAATTACAACTTTGTGGTGTTGTTCAAAGGTTGCAAATCACATAGTAAAATTGCAATTAAAAAAATTACATAGTTAACCATACTTTTTCTAATTTCCTCACAATGACTTGAGGATCTTCGGTTGGAATTGGAAGTTGTTGGTCAAATTATTCGACGTCGCTTCCTGCTCCCTCGGATAAGATTTCGTTGTAGTTGTAGTCGTCTTCTTCATTAATCTCCGGTTGACCGCACCTTCTACGCTCCGCTCTAATCCAATCTCTAAATAAAACTGCAATCTCCAAGCTGTCTCCCGCCAATGAGTGGTTGTGCTCTCCTATTTGAAATCTTCCAGCAGAAAAAGCGCTTTCAGACGCTGTTGATAACGCTTGAATGTTCAACACATCTCGGACCATCTTTGATAGTGTCGAAAATGTCTTCGCATTCTCCCTCCAGTGTCTCAGCACATCTTCACGTCCATCTTCATTGACAATTGATTCGTACGGTACAACACCTTGCAAAACATAAACATCAAATTCGCTAACTTATGAAGAAGTTGAACCACTAAACATTATATTTCTAAGGCCTTGAACACTAGCAGTAGAAACTGCATGTCTTTTATTATGTTGCAGTGAAGTAGAAGAAGATGGTACCGAAGCCGGTTGATTATTTACACTTTCTTGTTGGTAATACATATAAATATATATATTGTATTCATTGTGTTTGCTAGACATAATTTCTTCTTTAGTTGGTTCGTTAGTTGGTTCTTTTTCTTCTTCAGTTGGGTCTGTTGAAAGTATTTCTAAGCTTTCATAAATCGTTTCAATAAGTGTTTTACAACCGTCTACTATAATAGTCGAATTTAATAAAGCACCAATAAAATATATAGTGGGAATAGGAAAAAATATTTTTTTAATTTTATAAACATTTTGTAATAGCTGGAGCGTAAGCTCGTTTTTGCATATATTCATTAAGCAACAAAAATATTATAGTTATATAAAATAACATAGTTAAAATAGTAGGATAATAAAATCCAGAAAATTCTTTAGTAGCTAGAAAACAATTCTCTAAAAATGCAATAAGTTCCGAAAGTTTTTCCCAATCATCATCTACCAGCATATCCATTGGACTTTGATTATGGGCGTTAAATAATAAATTTATAGGTCTTTTATACTCGTGAGCAACAAGTAATTGTTCATATAAAGAATTTCACCTAGTCGATACTTCTTCTGGAATTTTTCTATAAGGTAGTCCACAATCATGACAATTTTTTTATACTCTTTTAGTCTTTATATTTTATTACCTTTAAAAATAAATTTTATAGCAAATTGTACTTTATCAAGAATGTTTTAAAAAAATTTAGGTCATCCTTTACAACTAAGTTATAATTATGGCATGCACATCTAATATGAAAAATATCAAAAAAAGATGGAGTAAATCGAGTTTTTAAAAGGTTTACAGCATAATCATTAGCAGTAGCATTATCTAATGTAACAGTCATAATTTTATCAGTAATTCCATAATATTTACAAATTTCATGAATATTTCTTGCAATAAATAATCCAGTGTGTCTATCATCAATATATCTATATGCTAAAATACATTTTTACATAGACCAAGTCTGATCTATCAAATGACATGTAATGGTTAAATAATCATTACCGTTAGTATTACGGCCTATATCAGAAGTGATAGTCACTTTGCCATTAAAATGATATAATGCATAACGTAAATATTATTGATATTCATGTGCAAATTTAAAAACGTCTCTTCTAACAATTGATATAGAAAAACCGATAAAAGCAGGATTATACGTTTCTCTAATGTAATGAATAAAATCAGGAGAAGAAGGAAATGAAAAAGGCAAACCCTCCACCGCAACTAATTTTGCTATATTTTTCCTACCTTGGTGTTTATCATATTTATGACCTATAACGCCTTCCATCATCAAGTTAATTCTACCTTGTACTTGGTCGGGGACACTGTGTGAACCTTATCCCGACTTAGAAGGCATTGACACACCCGATTTTTCAGCTAGATATTCGTTATACCTATCTTTGAGCATGCTTTGTACATGTCTCAATAAACCTCCCGTCCCGCCATGACCTTTTTCCGGTTTTAAATTTATAATCTTCTTGACAAATTTTACATCTAGTTAATTGATTCTCACTGTCTCTATCAAAAAAATCTCATGCAGGTGATTTTAATTTTCGTTGTTTGGGGCCTCGACTCATACTAAGGGGAATATGAGGCATTCCAGTTTCAGTTTCAGGTTGAGACTTAGTCTGAGCCTGAGGTGGAGGTACATTAGTGGATGTGTTATCTACATTATCGTCTAATTCATTTTCAAAATTAAAGTCTGGTTCAGATGCAGAATATACCTCATGATCTAATGGTATATTAATATCATTAAAAATCAATTTCATCTATATGAGTGAAATCATCGGGACTAGAAATAAGATTACTAGAAGATGCACCCTTACCCCTGTTACCCCTAGTACCTCTACCATAAATCAAACGTCCAAGTCGCTCCTGCAAATAAATAATTAAAATAAATAAAATTAAGTACGATAATTAAAATTAAGTAATAATAATAATTGAAAGAAGGAACGAAGGTACTAAACGCCGACATAACGTCGACGTGTAATCGAGGTTGAAAATTAAAACTTTACTTGATGGATGATCCTAAAGCTAGTAGCCAACTTCACCCCCAATTTTTTAACTTTGATACAAATAAGAAAATAAAATATAATATTTAGTAGGCAATGCAGACTTGTAGAGAGATAGATTGAGAGATTCGCTTGATTTCTTTCTTGGTTTTATTAGCTAAAGAATTCTCCAAAATATGATCTTCCTACCACATACTCATAAGGTAGGGTTTCTTCCCGCCTGACCCCTATCATTTGTTTTGAAAGTTCTACCTCAGTGGAGTTCGACACAAGCACAAGATGGGTGTGGTTTCTATACCAGATTCTCCCTGAAAGCGCGGCTAAGCATTACCCTAATGAAAAGAAAAAAGAATTCAAAAAAAAAATTGCTCTTGTGACTCGGGATGAACCTTTATCGGTGGAGGAAAGGAAAACGATGGATTCCTATTCGAGAGATGGTAGGAGGATTTGTGAGAGAAATGAGGTATTTATAGTTGAGAAATAGGATTAAAGTATAAATATACTAACTTAGGGTAAATAAATATTAAGGGGGTAGAGGTGTTTTATAGGGGGGACAAAAATGATCGTTATAGCCGTTGCACAATGGCTAAAATCAAAATTTGACCGTTGTTGCAACTGTTATTTTTTCAAGGAGGGGGGACTGGGTCGTGACGGGAAGGGCGGGATCGGAACGGGCAGGACGAGCCCTAGTCCCGTCCCTGAGATCGAACCCCGCTACCTACAATTTCATCCCATTTTTTAGGGGGAGGGGGGCCGGGATCGGGCCGACCCGACCCTCTGGACAGCCATAATATTAACCATTATATTTTTTTAATAAATGAATGATGATTAATAATTTTTTCACCTATAGAAATAAAAAGATGGAGAGTAAATCAAATAAAAAGTTGTAATATTACAAGAACATCGTATATCATTTAACAATTCTTTTAAAAATATATAACCAAATTGTATATCTTCACTTGTCATTAGTTTACATATTTTCATCTTATGTCTAAGAATTATTATATTTTATTACTTTACTATTTGAAAGTTTATTCTTATTCATTTAAGAATGATATTTTAATTATAGTACTGATAAAATATAATTTTTTTAGAAATGTAAATTTCATGATATGATAGTAAAATATTTTTAATAATTATAATTTTTTTATTTTTTGAAAGTTATGTTAAAGTTGATTTGTATCTCATAATAATTTTTATATTATTGCATTACTCTGTAAATTCATAGAAGTTTTTTTTTTTTTGAAAGTTTCTTTAATCATATTTATAATTTTTTTATTAATTATTGATATATTTTTTATAATTTTTATGTTATAATTAAATTATTTTACTACATTATAAATTATCTTTAAACCCATGCTCGGGCCATATACATCGCCCGTTCTTGGTAAAACGCATCGTACATTTAGCACCAACAAACTACATACAAGAGTTGCACTAACCAAAAAAAAAAAAGTAGATTCAAACAGATGCACATACTTGCATTTAGCAACAAAAAATACAGTGTGTACTAGCGGCCTTGTCAGAACTATATATTATACACCACATAATTCCACTAACCAGCCTTCAAAAAAGAGACCAAATTAAACGCCCTACTTCAACCATTTCATTGTGGACTTTAGATTTAACATATGTTGCTATATTGTATTGCAAAACGATGAAGCAGTAAAATTAATTTCTAAAATCAGAAAGCAAAAAATCTGGACAGATTCTGGAAAATAAGAACAGATTCTGAAAAATATTTAAGAATGGAAAAAATCGAGCCCACTGAATGCACAGTGTGTCCTTAAGGAAATTATTCCCCTCAAGTACCCGAGGTTAATGGAATATATCCTCACAGGATAGAACGATCTTACTCACCGGTGTATCGGTACCTAGAACAACGGTGTCAGCGAACCACTCAACAGCAGTAAATCACAACACTGGAATTTATTTGTGCAGAAGAAGAAGTTGAAAATTAGTGAATAAAATTCGAGGAATCAAACGAATTTATAGCCATGGAAATCAAGTTTACGAAGGTTTGCAACCCTTACGAAACGTACCACTAAAAACTGGTGGGAAATTTAAATATGGGAAAGAAACTAGATCGCGGGTCAGACACGCGGATCCGGGTCACTAATTGGATAAGTTAATTAATTTAAGATTATCAATCAATCAGATCATTTGACAGAAGCCGAAGCCGAGCCGAGCGACGACGACGGCGCGAGGGGAGACCCTCTTCTTAACCCTTTAGCAACAAGAAAGAGTACTTCTACTTATAAGTAGAAGAACTTTTATTTCCACTACCGATGAGGGACAAATGTTTATTTTATAAAGCAAGAGGGAAGTCCCTCCATTTCCCATTCAATCTATCATTTAAATCTAACAATCCCCCACATGAATGGGGAATGGCTATAAGATAAAGGAATGTATGGACAAGTGTGTAATATACAATCAAGGATTAATTGCATCTGGATAAGTAGGTTTCCCTTTGAACTTTCCGTAGTGAACATATGTCGGATATACTCGGTCAATCGATAGATTTGATATCTTTGAACCGTCGAGCTTTGGCGTATACCTAGACAACCATATCTCACACAATCAATCCTTTACCGTCTATGATTTTTATGGTTGTGTTCGCTTCAGCCATGAACACCTCCTGATTTCATGAGTGTATAGAGAATGAGCTTCTTACAATCATTCTCTTTGAAGCGGCTTACACTTCACACTCACATAGGTGATTCCTAAACGTGTTATCGTGTAGACACACTATTTGGTCAAACCTGCCAAATTTAGAAACCATTAAAAAATAAACTTAAGCTTTTTATTAACTTGTTAAAAAAAACCTTAACATTTTATCCTTATTCCTGAACATTGTCTTCATCATGAGAATGAATTTAGTTATTTAACAGTGTCGAACCGTCAGTCACGACTTTGTTTGATCTCCTTGAACCTAGCTCTTGGGATCTCCAGTCTGCTAGGTAGAGTTACCGCCATGATGACTTGTCCTTAGCCTTAAACCCATTCCCTTAGATGATCTTTCAACCGCCTCTCTAGATAGGTCTTTTGTTAGCGGATCCGATATGTTATCTCTTGACTTTACGTAGTCAATCGTGATAACACCACTAGAGAATAGCTGTCTAACGGTATTGTGTCGCCGTCGAATGTGACGCGATTTTCCGTTATACATAACGCTCCCTGCCCTACCTATTGTTGCTTGGCTATCACAATGTATACATATAGGTGCCAAAGGTTTGAGCCAAAATGGAATATCTTCCAAAAAATTTCGGAGTCATTCAGCTTCTTCACCGGCCTTGTCTAAAGCTATAAACTCAGATTCCATCGTAGAACGAGCGATGCACGTCTGTTTGAATGATTTTCAAGACACTGATCCACCCCCAATTGTGAAAACATAACCACTCGTGAATTTAACTTCAGATGATCCGGTGATCCAATTTGCATCACTATATCCTTTGATCATGGCGGGATATTTGTTATAATGCAAAGCATAGTCTTGGGTATGTTTGAGATACCCCAAAACTCGTTTCATTGCCATCCAGTGAGTTTGATTGGGATTACTTGTAAACCGACTCAATTTACTAATAGCACATGCTATATCTGATCGCGTACAATTCATGATATACATCAAACTTCCCAACACTCTTGCATAATCTAATTGTGAGTCACTTTCACCTTTATTCTTCTGAAATGTATAGCTCATGTCAATTGGAGTCTTGGCAATATTGAAATTTAAATACTTAAACTTGTCAAGTACTCTTTCAATATAATGAGACTGCGATAATGCTAGACCTTGTGGAGTTTTACGAATAATGATGCCTAAGATCAAATCAGCAACTCCTAAGTCCTTCATATCAAATTTGCTAGCCAACATGCGCTTAGTAGCATTTATATCGGCAATATTTTTACTCATTATCAACATGTCATCAACATATAAACAAATAATGACTTCATGATTTGGAGTATTTTTAATGTAAACACATTTGTCACACTCGTTGATTTTAAATCCTTTTGTCAACATTGTTTGGTCAAATTTAGCATGCCATTGTTTGGGTGCTTGTTTTAGTCCATAAAGCGACTTAACAAGTTTGCACACTTTCTCTTCTTTACCAGGAACCACAAATCCCTCAGGTTGTTCTATGTAAATTTCTTCCTCCAATTCTCCATTTAAGAAAGTTGTCTTAACAAATGGATTTCAAGACCATGTACGGCTGCTAGTGCCACTAACAACCGAATAGATGTTATCATTGTTACCGGCGAGTATGTGTCAAAGTAATCAAGGCCTTCCTTTTGTCTATAACATTTGACCACAAGTCTTGCCTTATATTTGTCAACAGTGCCATCAACTTTCATTTTCCTTTTAAAAATCCATTTTGATCCTAAAGGTTTATTTTCAGGAGGAAGATCAACTAATTCTCATGTATGGTTGTTCAAAATTGATTCAATCTCACTATTGACTGCCTCTTTCGAAAATGATAAATCAGAAGATGACATCGCTGCTTTAAATGTTTGAGGCTCATTTTCAAGCAAGAATGTCAAAAAATCTGATCCAAATGAAGTAGATGTCCTTTGACGTTTGCTACGCCTTGGATCCTCTTTACTTGGTGTACTTTCCTTTGGTTCTTCCCGCGGTCGTTTAGATCTTTCACTTGATGACTCACATTCAGTTTTATACGGATAAATATTTTCAAAGAATTCAGCATTATCTTATTCAATTATCGTATTAACATGAATTTCGAAATTACCCGATTTGTGAATAAAAAACCGACAAGCTTTGTTGTTTGTAGCATAGCCAATAAAAACACAATCCACAATTTTTGATACGATTTTTACCCTTTTGGGCAAAGAAACTTGGACCTTTGCTAAACACCCCCACACTTTAAAATATTTCAAGTTGAGTTTTCTTCCTTTCCATAGTTCATATGGAATAGATTGTGTTTTGCTGTGGGGCACCCTGTTGAGTATTCGGTTAGCTGTAAGGATAGCTTCCCCCCACAAGCTCTGCGGTAAACCGGAACTTATTAGTAAGGCATTCATCATTTCCTTTAATGTTCGGTTTTTCCTTTCCGCAATTCCATTTGATTGTGGTGTGTAAGGGGTAGTAGTTTGATGAATAATTCCATATTCTAAACATATCTCTGCAAAAGGAGATTCGTACTCTCCACCCCTATCACTTCTAATCATTTTTATCTTTTTATTCAATTGATTTTTCACTTCGTTCTTGTATTTCTTAAATGGATCAATTGATTCATCCTTACTATTAAGTAAATACACATAACAATATCGAGTGCAATCGTCAATAAAAGTTATAAAATACTTTTTTCCACCGCGAGATGGTATTGACTTCATATCACATATATCTGTGTGAATTAAGTCTAAAGGTTTTGAATTCCTATCAATAGACTTATATGGATGTTTAACAAACTTAGATTCAACACAGATTTCACATTTAGATTTATTACACTCGAATTTAGGCAAAACTTCTAAATTAATAAATTTTCGCAAGATTTTGTAGTTGACATGTCCTAAACGAACATGCCATAAATCATTTGACTCCAATAAGTAAGACGAAACTGAATTCTTATTAATATTGTCAACAACCATTACATTGAGTTTGAAAAGGCTCTCGGTGAAGTAGCTCTTTCCTATGAACATATCATTCTTACTTATTACAATTTTCTCACTAACCAGCACGCACTTAAACCCGTTTTTGATGAGTAGTCCGGTTGAAACTAAATTCTTCCTGATTGTGGGAACGTGCAGAACATTGTTGAGAGTCAGCACCTTGCCGGAAGTCATTTTCAGAAGTATCTTCCCATATCCTTCAACCTTGGCTGTTGCAGTATTTGCCATAAACAGTACCTCTTCGGGTTCAGCGGGAGCGTAGGTTGCAAATGCTTCTTTTACAGCGCAAACATGTCAAGTGGCACCAGAATCAAGCCACCACTCCTTCGAATTTCCAACCAAATTGCACTCCGATAGCATTGCACACAGATCATTCATATCATCATTCTTTTCCACTATATTGGCTTGTCCTTTTCCCTTGTTCTTTTTCGGGAGACGACAATCTGGGGCTTTGTGGCCAGCTTTCCCACAATTGAAGCAGTTGCCCTTGAACGTTTTCTTGGCTTGCTCCTTCTTTTGTCCAGTGAACTTCTTTCTTTTCTTATTTTTTGGGGCAGCCTCTTCAACAATATTTGCTCCCATAATCGTTGAATTCCCCCGCGACTTCTTCTTGGCTGTTTTGTTATCTTCCTCAATCTTGAGACGAATCACAAGATCTTCCAACTTCATTTCCTTGCGCTTGTGCTTAAGATAATTCTTGAAATCTTTCCATGAGGGCGGCAACTTCTCAATCATTGCAGCCACTTGGAATGCTTCATTCACTACCATACCTTCAGCAATAAGGTCATGGAAGATAAGTTGAAGCTCTTGAACTTGGGTTCCAATGGTTTTTCCATCCATCATTTTGTGGTCTAGGAATTTGGCAACCACAAACTTCTTCAAGCAAGCATCTTCGGTTTTGTACTTCTTTTCAAGTGTACTCCATAGTTCTTTAGAAGTCTCTACTGCACTATAGACGTTGTACAAGTCATCTTCTAAGGCACTCAAAATGTAGCATTTGCACAAAAAATCAGCCTGTTTCCAAGCCTCAGTAACCATGAATTGTTGGTTGTCAGGCATGTCGACGGCAGGCACGGGAGGGTCCTCACTGGTGAAACATTAGCATACCAAGGGTGGTAAACCAAAAGAACATTCTTTGCTGCCATCCTTTAAAGTTGGCACCGGTGAACTTCGCAGGTTTCTCAGCCGGTGGCACAGCGGTACGGGTTGTAGGAGTAACCGTTAGTGCAGTATTCGCAGAGGTAGTTCCAGTCTCAATTGCCATTATTCGTTTGTCACTATCAAATCGACAAATTATTTTAGTTAATAAAATCAGAATAGCAATTCAATCACAGACTTAAACGATGAAGATTTTATTTCTTCAAATCGCAATATAATAATGAAACTTTAGTATTCCAACGAAATTTTTATATCTTCGAATCAGAATACTAATATTCATATGGAGTAGAAAACTACACAAGTTTTAGTCTCCAAACCAGAATACATCAACGATGAAGTTTTTATGTTCTTCAAATCGTTGTACAAGTATGAACTTTAATATTCCAACGAAATTTTTATGTCTTCAAGTCAGAATATGAAATTTCATACGGAGTAAAAAACCACACAGGTTTTAGTCTCCAAAACAGAATACATATTAATCTAAAAGTATAATTTTCTTAAGATTGTTGCTATACTGTATTGCAAAATCGATGAAGCAGTAAAATTAATTTCTGAAACCAGAAAGCAAAAAATCTGGACAGATTCTGAAAAATATTTAAGAATGGAAAAAATCGAGCCCACTGAATGCACAGTGTGTCCTTAAGGAAATTATTCCCCTCAAGTACCCGAGGTTAATGGAATATATCCTCCCAGGATAGAACGATCTTACTCACCGGTGTATCGGTACCTAGAACAACGGTGTCAGCGAACCACTCGACAGCAGTAAATCACAACACTGAAATTTATTTGTGCAGAAGAAGAAGAAGTTCAGAAAATTAGTGAATAAAATTCTGAGGAATCAAACGAATTTATAGCCATGAAAGTACTGTTTCTGAAGGTTTGCAACCCTTCTGAACAGCCACTAAAAACTGGTGGGAAATTTAAATATGAAAAAGAAACTGGATCGCGGGTCACTAATTGAATAAGTTAATTAATTTAAGATTATCAATCAATCAGATCATTTGACAGAAGCCGAAGTCGAAGCCGAGCGACGACGGCGCGAGAGGAGACCCTGTTCTTAACCCTTTAGCAACAAGAAGGAGTACTTCTACTTATAAGTAGAAGAACTTTTCTTTCCACTACCGATGAGGGACAAATGCTTATTTTATAAAGCAAGAGGGAACACCCTCCATTTCCCATTCAATCTATCATTTAAACCCACCAACATATATACATATACTTGCAACAAGAAACAACAAAATACACACTATATGTACTTATGACCCTTTCACATCTATATATTATACACCACACAATTCGATTAACCAACCTTCAAAAAGGTGGGCAAAATGCCCTACGTCAACCATTACATTGTGGACTTTAGATTCAACATATGCATATACTTGCATTCACAATTCCACTACAGCTAGTTCAACCATTTCATTGTGGACTTTTCTTTTCTACTCCACTTTTTCACTCCCCTGATAACCAGTTTGAGACTGGTTCCCACCAGCGACAAAATCGGTTGTTGTCTTCCCTATTCCAACTATAGCTTCACCAATTGTTCCTAGCACCCCACCTCCACCTTCCTGCTGGAGCACTTGCTTGCTCTCCTCTCACCTCCTCTGTTTCAGTCTTTTTCGCGCTAATAACTCCGCCTCCGCTTTCTCCCTGGCACAATTGTTAAATTGAGAATGCAGCAAAATGCATAAATACGACATTAAAAAGGAGTAATCAGGATGCTTAAGAAGTTTAGAAAAATAATAATCAAGACACAATTGAGAAAGGCTTGGGAAGCAAACAATCTTAAAGATATATTGTGCATGTACTGTTTTAGGTGCAACAGAACCACTTTGCTTACTGCAAATTGATAAAAACCACTTTCACCAAACGTAGCATTGATAGAAACTAAGCCTTGGCACACATGAATCACGCCTAATTCAGCGAAGAAATAAGATGACCAGCTGAAACTTTTTGAAATCCCAAAATATTTTCTATATAAAAAGAATCCAAAAAGACATCGAGATATGTGAACTACATATGTATCAAGTGTATCAATTACCTATTCAAGAACACTTCAGTGAGATAAACACCTTCTCCCGACCTATTAAGGTCTTTCGCTTGCCAAAGATCAGTATGATATCTTCCCACAAAAGAGTTGAGACTAAATGATCACTACTCGCCCACTAGTATACTTTAGTATTTAGTTTCAATAGTTCATTATCTAATGGATCCTTCCATTCAAATACTCTAGCCGAGTTACGAGAGTTATCAATATATATGAGAGTTATCAATATAAGTAGGTTATCTGTTATGTTTACCTTAGTAGAATAGTGTAAATCTCCTTCCTGGTGTTCTCTTATTAATGTAATAAATATAGAGTATACAATTGTAGTCCTAATGAAATTAGGATCTTTATTTTACATTAATTACATTAAATATTAATTACATAATATATTGTGACTATATATGAAATATATTCACTATCACACCCCCTCAGTTGGAGGAGAATTATGCACGTTCCTTCTTCGAACCTTTTGGTATGTATTGCCCCCTAACTATAGATCAAATCCACTTTTCTTTCGTCCAATTTTCTCATTCAATCTCTCATCATAAAGCTGCAACAAGAATTCTTCATGCGAGAGTTATGGCCATTAAAAAATGAACCTTGGTGTTGCGTTGAAATTCTTTGAACCAATCTGTTTTGTTCCTATCCCAACGAAAAGAATTTCTAACTTGCTTGATCAAGCAACCCACTTCCCTCCAGATTTCATCAAGTGGTCATGCTAGAGACATAAACAACCATGGATAATTTCAGGCTAGGCATATAGATAGGTTTCTGGATCTCGAGATTCATTTTATTTCTGGCTAGGAATAATAGGACCTCGCGATTGAATATCAAAGAATTATGAGATTTGACCCCCCTCGGGGGTGATCACATCTGAGGTTCTAAACTATAGTTTTTCTTGATTGAGATTGGCCCTTGAGAGCGGATCAGAGGGAGGGATGTCTGCCTGAGGACCTATGTTAATATTTTGGAAAGGGGATGTTCGCCTTTTGTGACAAATAGACACACGATATGGACTAATACATGTTCTTACCCGTAAGAATAAGTAAGATCTATTCACAGTTGGTCAGTCCCCGGCTTTTCGTTTTTCATGAATGTGTCCCCATCTGCTTATGTGAGTTTTACCCGCCTTTTACTCTGCTTGATTTTGACTCCCTATGATGAATCTAGCTATGAGGGATTCCTCATCTCATAGATCAGGGTCGAAACAAAAAAAGACATGATATACTTTGATACCTCAACTTGATTTGTTGATTGCTTCTTTGGTTGATTGATTCTTGAAGACAAGCATATACCGAAATAACCTCTGCTCTCTCCCACTTCCTTCTATTCAAAAGGCGAGCAGCCCTTAAATAAAAAGGCCCTATCTTCTTTCAGCTGAGAGAGATGCTAGCATTGAATGAAGACCAGTATTGGGAATAAAGAACCCTTCCTTTCCCAAGAAGGAAAGCTACCTAAACTAGATCAATGTTAATGTCCAAAGAGGTTGAATGCGAGGTTTCATAAAATAAATAAGGTCATTCTTGAAACAAATTTTGAATATTGTTTGCATACTGTGATTCATTTGATTTCCTCTAATCACCCTCAAGCACAACTGATCCAAGCCCTCAGTCAGAGAGAAAGCAGATCGGACGCTGAGACTAAATCTGAAGTCAAGGAACAGTTGTCGTGAAAGCCCCTTTGTGAAGATATATGCGTAGAAGGAACATGCAACACCCTAATGTGACCCATTGCAACACCCTCACGAATAAAGTGAATATATTTCAATATGGTTCGCTGATGCTGAACCGAATTATGAGACAAGTAGATAGCATATACCTTTTAATAGGGACACCTCCGAATGATGGGAAAGCGTACATCTCCCATTTCCCTACGGTCAAGGCCCTCGTACAGTTCCGGGCTTACCACTATAAATAGTCCTCATCCGATACCCTTAACTAAGTAAACCGTAAACCAAAAATGCCTTACGTGTGGGACAATGAAGCTTTCGGAGCCAACATAGCTCGGCAAGAACGTTCATAACGCCTTGATATTCTGCTTCTGCACTCGAAGGAGAAAGCGTGGCTTGCCGCTTGGCAGACCACGATATAATATTATCCCAAAAATACACAATAGACGGACGTAAAGCGACGAGTGTCTGGACAGCCTGCCCAATCTGCATTTATGTATGAGAGCAATCTAATCGGTGCGGAGGGATATAAATGAAGTTCATAGTCAAAAGTGCTCTTAACGTACCGAATGATACGCTTAAGAATTGTAAAGTGAGGCTCCCTAGGAGCGTGCATGAACAAGCACACCTGCTGAACCGCATATGCAATATTTGGTCGAGTGAAGGTGATATACTGAAGAGCACCTGCGAGACTCCTATAAAGAGAGGGATCACTGATTGAATCCTCGTTATTCGGACCGAGTTTGGACATCAATTAGAACTTGGAGTCGATGAGAGTGGGCATGATATTGCAATTTTTCATCTTAGCCCTGTAAACGATCTTCTCCTCTACATACTTACGCTGACACGAGAACATGGCATGTGCGGATCATCCGCACAGAGTTTGGACATCAGTTTGAACTTAGAATCGATGGGAGTGGGCATGATCTTGCAATTTGTCATTTTAGCCCTGCATACGATCTTCTCCTCTGCATACTTACGCTGACACGAGCATGACACGTGCGGATCTGGTCACTGATATCCCCAAAAAATAACTCAACTTACCCAAGTCGGTCATAGAAAATTCTGACTTGAGTAGAGCAATGTTCTCGTGCTTCAGGCCATCTGAACTTCAGAACAATATCATCCACATATAACAGAAAGTAAGTTGTGTCAGTACCTCGATGAAAAATGAATAATAAATTATCACTCTTGATGCACACGAAGCCGATCTGTATGATGTAAGTGACAAACCGTTCATACCAAGCCCCGGGAGCTTGTTTCAACCCATATAGCGACTTACGAAGATGACAAACGTGTTGAGGATCCTCCGAATGCACAAATCCCGATGCATATAAATGATTTCGTTCAAATTTCAAATTCACGTGTAAGAAAGCATTCTCCGCATCAAGCTGGTGAATATGACAATTCTTCCCCATATCGATGCTTAAAACCGTGAAGATGGTAGCCGACGTAACCACTAGACTGAAAGTCTCACCACAATCAACACCCTCCTGTTGTCATGTGCCATTTGCCACAAGTCTGGCCTTGTGATGTTCAAGGGCACCATTATCTCTAAACTTATGATGAAATAACCACATACAACGAATAACATTCACCGCCTCAGCTCGCGGAACAAGATCCCAAGTGTGTTGTGAAGTAAGCGCATTAAACTCCTCACGCATGAACGCATTCCAATTCAGGTCAAGGTTGGGTTTTTAGGTAGCGGGGAGATGGTTTGAGTGGAAAAATTAAAGTGGTCTTTTGATTTGAAAATTCCGTGCTATGTACGGATTTCCATACGGTGGGTTGGGAGCTGGATTGGGTGTAGGGGTGGTAGTTGGGGACTGCAGGTTGGACTGGTTAGTGACAGGACTGGGCCGTAAGGTATTGGGCTGGGCAGTCGTCACTGGGCTGTGACGTGTGGGAATTGGGCTGGGTAGTGGATATATTGGGCTGAGCCATTGCGGTAATGGGCAACAGGGCAGGGCAGGGCGAGTCAGACCGTGTGCAATTGGTGGGGCCGACGGGTTGGGTGACGTGGCAGTGGGGTCCATACCTAGAGCAATAGGTGACGGATTTGTATTTGGCCAATATAGTGCGTTTTAAAGTAGAGGGGAAGTGTCCGAGTCATTGAGAAAACAGTAATGAGTGACTTGAAATTTTTAAATGTTGACAAACGGGAAGATGTTCTCAGCAAACGTGACATGGCGGGAGACTAGGACTTTACTTGTAGATAACACATAACACAAGTACCCCTATGGTTTAATCGGAAACCTAGTAAGACGCAAGGAGTGAAGCGAGGCACTAATTTGTGAGGGACCGTGGAGGCAAGATTTGAGTGACAAAGACAACCTAAAATTTGAAGGTGATTATAGGAGGGGATCCGACGGAAAAGGATTTCGGTGGGTGTCCTATTTTGAATAGGTAAGATGTTAAGAATGTATTCTACCATTTTTAAAGCATATACCCAAAAGGTAGGGGGAGAGACGCATGAAAGGGAAGGCACGAATCATATTGTTAACGATGCGGAGAATTCGTTCGACTTTACTATTTTGAGGAGACGTATGGGGGCAGGAGAAACAAAAGATCATGTCATTAGCCGCCCAACAGTTATGAAAAGAGGAGTTATTGAACTCACGACCATTATCACATTAAAATATTTTAATGTTTTTTTCAAATTGTGTTTTAACAAAAGTACGAAATTCAAAAAATTTAGAGAAAACTTGAGACTTAAGTTTAAGTGGTTAGACTCAAAGGAAGTGAGAAAATCATCATGTAATACCAAATAATATTTATGACCTAGGTTGCTAGATACAGGTGATGTCCATAAATCCGCATGAATAATATCAAAAAAAAAGTAATACTTAAAGAAGACGTAAACGGAAGTCTAACATGTTTTCCTAAATGACAAGAGGAGCAGCTATGTGAAAGTTCCCCTTTATTACATTGAATTAAATTGCGGTTTCTAAAAAAATCAAAAACATGAGCTCCTGGATGACCAAGTCTACTATGCCACGTTGATAGAGAGATTGCAACTAAAGCGGTGTGTGGAGTGACACGGGCAGCGGATGTGGATAGGAAGGGATAAAGTAGATGTCCCCCGCACTAGTCTCCCTGTACGTAGGGCCTTCACGTAAAAATAAAACGGATCAAAGTCAATAGATTCGAAACTATCAGTGACAATTTTTCTAATAAATATTAGATTCTTGATAATGTTAGGGGCATATAGGATGTGTTTAAGGGAGTAGTGGAGGTGCGGTGGTGGAGTTAGTGTGTGGCCAAACCCTTGAATTGAAATGTGATGACCATTTTCGACCATAATAGATTGAAGAGTATTTAAATTGCGCAGTTGAAGAAGATTACCAGAATTGTTGGTGAGGTGAGACGTGGCACCTGTATCCATATAACAAGCATCGTCGGACTGCTAAATATTTAAAGTACCGAAAGCCTGGCCCAAATCTGTTGCACGCTCATTCTTCAGCCGTAGAGAGACTTTTGAATTGTGAGGTACCATTACGAGCTCAATATATACGAGTGTTATTCCGTGAAATAACTCAAATTTTAAATCATTCACTTGTTTTAACTACTCATGCTATGGATGTAGGAGCATCAACTCCGTTCATGTGGGCTTTTGAGGAGCGGGAGAAATTGTTGGAGACGCTGGAAAGTTGCCGATGGGTGAGGCCCAGTTACCGTACAGTGGCCAACCACTGTTGCGGTTTCTGGGCTTATTGTGGATTGCTTGAATTGTTGGCCCAATTCCCACGGCCTCTACCTTTTCCTCATAGGTCACCCTTGTGGCCCTTGCCTCTGCCACCACCACGGTTGTTTTGCGGCGGGTGGTGGTCAGAGTGTAATGGTAGTGGCGTCAACTACTGAGGCTATGGGATTGTGTTCGTCCTGTTTTGCTCGTCTCGTCTCGTCTCGTCTCCTCAACTGGGAGAGGGCTTTGTTGAAACTCGGTAGGGGATCAAATTATTGGATCATCGTATCAAGGGTGTTGTAGTCACCTTTCGGCAAACCATTAATCAATTGCAAAACCATCTTTGTGTCTGAAATTGGATTGCCCACATTAGATAATTGATCGGCAAGCAATTTTAGACGTTTGCAGTAGTCGATCATATTTGCAAAGTTTTTCAAGACGGGTGGTGTTGAATTGATCCTCAAGATACACGACACGTGTATGTTTGTTAGTCTTGAAAAAACTCCTCCAACCTTGTCCATAACTCGTAGGCGATGGCCTCTATCTTCATAATAGTATGAAATAAGTCCTTGGAGAAAGTGTCATGCATCCACTGCTTGACGATGGCGTCAAGTCGCCTCCATGTCGTCAAAGTCGGAAGGGTGGGGATAGGTGGTATCAATGTGGTCAAGCACGTTCTAAGCCTCCTGATCAAGAATCAACGGTATGAAGTTCTTTATATTGGTTATGGCAAAAGCCGGATAAAAAGCGATGGGAGTGGAAGGGGGGGAGGATTTGTGACGTCAAGTGTTGAGGAAGCGAGAGAATCCATTAGGGTAGCCGAATATTAGGTGTGGGGTATACAGCGGTATAGATGTATGCTTGGGTGATATGTGTCTCGGGTTGGCGGGCAGTTCGCAATCATGCTTTATTCCCTTTTCTTTTCTGAAAAAAAGAAGTAAAGACCCATGTGAAGTTGTATGTATAGGGGCGAGAAAAGGGGAATATGGGATTGGGTGTTGTGTATATCTTGGTATACATGTTTGTTGCTGAGAAGAGGTTGTATATCACAGAGAAGCAGGGTAAACGGGTTGTATAGCACGAAGGAGCAGTGGTATACGGGGCTGTATACGATCGATTTTCCACCGGAAGAGGGAGGCGGAGAAGAGGGGTACGACGGCCACACTAGGATAGGGAGAAATTTTTGGCTCTTGATATCATATAAAATAGTGTAAATCTCCTTCCTAGAATTCTCTTATTAATGTAATATATATATATATATAATTGTAGTCCAAATGAAATTAGAATCTCTATTTTAAATTAATTAAATTAAATATTAATTACAGAATATATTGTGAATATATATATTCACTATCAATTACCTTCTACTATCAATTACCTTCTAGTTGTCCCTCAACTTCCGCTTTCCTTCTACCTGCATAATCAGCTGCACTTTCTTCAGCTGAAACTACATAATCTTTTGCAGCAGCCAATTTGTCCTCCGCTTTCCTTCTACCTGCATAATCAGCTGCACTTTCTTCAGCTGAAACTACATAATCTTTTGCAGCAGCCAATTTGTCCCCTGCATACCCGGCCGCCTTACCTTCTAGTTGTCCCTCAACTTCCACTTTCCTTCTACCTGCATAATCAGCTGCACTTTCTTCAGCTGAAACTACATAATCTTTTGCAGCAGCCAATTTGTCCCCTGCATACCCGGCCGCCTTACCTTCTAGTTGTCCCTCAACTTCCACTTTCCTTCTACCTGCATAATCAGCTGCACTTTCTTCAGCTGAAACTACATAATCTTTTGCAGCAGCCAATTTGTCCCCTGCATACCCGGCCGCCTTCTTTCCAGCATCAGCAACCGGTTTCGCCACGACCGCCTTCTCCCAGGGGGCACTAGAAAGAGCACCAACCATGGATTTTGTGGCCCCCGCTGCTGCTTTTGCTGTATAATGTGCAGCTCCTAAAGCTCCTACTTCCGCCATATCCTTTGCGGTTTTAGCTGCTTCCCCTGCATACCCTACCGCGTTTTTTCCTGTTTCAACAGTCACGTCTTTAGCCTCAACGCCTTTCTTCCCAACATAGCTTGCTGTGCTTTTTCCTGTTTCCACAGTGGCATCTTTTGCTTGGACTCCTTTTTGCCCGACATATCTTGCTGCATTCTTGCTCTTCTCGGCCGCATAATGTTTAGCTTGTTGTGCTGATTGCATTGTAGTTTGTCCTACACTTGAAAGGGTATCTTTAGTTTCACCATAAGCTTGCTGGCCTTTTTCGAGAGCGGTGTCCTTTGCAACTCCAGCCCTGTCTGCGACATACTCTGCTCCAATTTGAGCGCCAGAAGTGATAGTGTCTTTGGCTTGTGCACCTGCACTTGAAAGTGTGTAGTCAAGTTTTTCACTCGAACTTTGAAGTTGAGCTTTTCAAGTCTAAACACTAGTATAACATTTTTTCCAACTGAAAATACTCTTCTTCACCCTTGACTTCACTTCAAATACTACTTACTGCGCCTCCCTTGTTTTCATTTTTCTTTCTTAAAGTATACCAAAGTTAAATTAAGACAAACAAATTGAAACGGAAAAAGTATTTGTTTTTGCAAAGATCACCAAATTCGTGATTCCACCCACATCTTCAAGTAAAAAGAAAAACATTTCTCACAAAACTTCGAAACTTGGGTGAAAATCAGTTGCGGCTCAACAGAATTGGAGGCAAACTTTAATTAGAGGCCTAAACCTTAAAACAAACTTCATATATATTTTATTTGAAATCTAGTTTTCCAACCTTTTTTAGATGTATATTACTTAATTATTTTTTAATAATCAATTTCTTTGAATAATCTTTTGTTTTTCAATTATTAAGATTTTATCTATATCAATGTTGAAAATTACGGGAACGGTTAACATAATTCTATTAGCAATAAGTTGATAAATTTTCGATTAAAATAATAGAGTTAGAACGATAAAATCTGATTCAAAAAATTGATAACTTGGTATACCTCACTTTAAACCTAAGAAGAAACAAAAAGAGAATTTGCAATTAGATCACTTTGTTTAAAACTTTACGATTATTGACTTATTTTTGACAGAGTATTACTCTAGCTTATCATAGATTTGAAGAAAGATAGTCCAAAAGGAGTTGAAGAGAATAAAAGTTGAAGAGAATAAAATAATGTGAGTGTCAGCGGACATAATGTAAATAGGCAAAACAACATCTTCTTGATTTCTATTCGAAAAAGGGCGAGGAGAATATAATAATAATAATAATATAAATTTATATAAAGAAATTGTACTTTTTACCATAGAGAATTAATTTTCTTTAAGGAAAAATTAACTCATAATTTGAACCTGGTAAAATTGGGGGCCTAAGGCATATGGCTTACTAGCCTATGGCTAGAACCGCCACGTGAAAATACTCTTTTTCAATTTAACTTCAAATACTACTACTCCCCCAAATCACCAAATTCATGTCCAAACGCCTACTTAGTATGTTAGTGGCATAGGAGGGGCTGATACAAAATTTTAGACTTGATTTAAATTTCCATCAAACTCCAAGTCTTACTACTGAATTGATCAGTACTTTCGAAATTGTGAATTCAAAATTTAATATTCATCGCAAAATCTAGCAATTTTTCACATATATCTATATTCCGCGACAAAAATACTTACTTAGTAGAATAAATTAGTCTACTGACCTTTCTCAAGGACAGTGTCCTTGGCAGCTCCCGCCTTGTCAGCAACATAATCTTTGGCTTGTGCACCTTTTGCTGTTGCATAATAACCTGCAGCACCAAGACCATGACTAGCCGATTCTTTTGCATCACGCAATGCAGAGGCCCCCTTTTCTTTTGCTTTTTCGTAATGACCTTCGGCAGCTCCCAAGGTTTCGTTTGACTTCTGTTGTGCCCTTAGCTGCGAAATTTCATCGGAAGATGGCCCTTTTTTCTCCTCAGTACCACTTTCTTGAGGATGATCAATTCCTCCATGAACTCTTCCTTCTACACCTTCTTGTGTGTTTTTCTTTGTATCTGGGCCTTTTTGTTCCTGGCCATGTGATTCGTATTTCTCACCTCTTAGCCGAGTACCTGCAATCAAAGGCGAATCCAAAATTTAATCTTTATCGACTCATGGGATTCTAAGTTTTCTTAGCGTATTGAGTACAAAGAGGAGCAGAGGTACAAGCCCAAATACACGTAGCTTTTTCTCAATCAATTTGTATTTTTATGTTAAAAATAAATACGTATATATGTTTTTAAAAAATCATAAAATGCATAGTTATGTTAAAGAAATCATAATAAAATACATATTTATATTCAATTTAGACCCAATTTTAGGAGGCAGCACGTGAAGTCGTTGAAAAAGTTGGAGTATGTACACATATTAGATTCAGTGTCCAATTAAGAATTGAAGTAGGTACACATATTAAATTCAGAATTGAGTTATTAGCACGTGAAGAACTACGCTGTCTGTTCTTGAAATCATCGTTCAAAAATTCATAACTCAAGTTAAAATCCTAGCTCTATCTCCAAATACAAAACATAACATTTAAAACAAATTTAGTTTTCACGAACAAAAAGTTGGTTCAATTCAAGTCAATTTATTCCTTAAAACTACAAATCAGCCACTAGCTGCACTTTTACCTTGATCAAGAGAAGACTTCTTGTCCCTGTCTTTCTCTTTTTGTTCTTGCGGCATTCCCACACTAGAGAACTCAAGCCCTCCAACTTTAGGAGCAGGTTGAGATTTTCCCTTTTGGCCTTGGTCCTTATGTTCAGTAGGACCAATAGCAACACTTGTCACGGGAATTTCTCTTCTTTCTTTCTCTGAAGCCATTGTTTTGCTCTACTTCAGTTCTATTTTATCTTCTTTTAATTCGACTGAGACTAAGGAAAGGGAAGTGCATATAGCAAGTTAAAAACCGAATACAGTCAGATGGTTGTAATTTTTTATGACACGTGGTGAGTGATGAGTTATTTGTTTGTGACGTGGTGAGAAGAGGAATATAGCCAAACTGGATGAGTCAGCTTCCGAATTGCTAACGTGTCCTTATGATTTGCCCATGTGTCATGAAAATAAACTTAAAGAGGAAGCAGTACTCAAGAATAACAAAACCGGGATGATCATGTTTATTGTGAAAAAAGGATAAAAAGGGATTTGTTGGGAAAAATAATTTATATTTTTGAGAAGTAACTTTTTAGTGGGTGATATGAGAAAAAGTATTTTTTTTTAAAAAAAAATTAAACTTTAAAGCTTGGTCAAATATGCTATTAATATGATATTAAATCTCAAAAGTAGCTCATGGGAGAAGAAATACCAACATCATATAAGGAGCTCAATCACATACCCTAATTGGAACTCAACATAATGATTAAAGACTGCTAATGTGATTATTTTAGTTTGATGATGATTAATGAGCATAAATTTAACTCAATGCTTATGAGTCACGAAACAACTTAGACCTAATTGTAAGAGAAAACATTAGATTAGACAAAATATGTGTTTTAAACACCTGATTCTTTTGTACACAAGTCAATGTAAATACATGTGTGTCAATCTAAAATGAACTGCTCTGGAAAAAGGACATCTGGTACATTGAAAATGTCCATGAAAAGTTCATCAAATTGGTATTATGCCAAATTGTCTTTACAGGCATCCGAAGCCGTCCAAATTGAAAATCAGCTTTTCTTGCAACACTAGCAAATTAATATAGTAATACTCATATGGAAAACACAGAATTTGAGCATTTACACTAAACCAAATAATGCACCTAAATTATGTGTTATACCTAAAAAAAATTACTCGCACTAAATATTTACACTAAATAAGTGAATAGTGTAAAACATGCCTTGCATATAAATTTTCAAATTTAACCCATGTGATATATATTACTGTCACTGTAAAGTGCAACTCCTAAAGTCAAATACCGACGACAAATAAACAGTTTCTACATAAAAAAAAAAAGAATATTTACTTAGCTTTTATTTTTTGGTTCAAAAAAATTGTTCACTTATCAAATTAAAAAAAATTAATTTTATTTTTTCAGATTTGCTCTTATTAAGTGTTAGGTGATTAAATCTCAATACATATTTAATTATGACATTTTAGTCGAATTACCTATTTTACCTAAAAGTTAATATTTTCTTAGAGGTGTGTACATGGCTAGGTGGATACTCTTTTTGATCCGAAGGGAGTACTAAATAACTTACGGAGTTCAAAACACTGGAAAAGATCAATACTGTTAGAACATGAGATCTCATATATGCATGGGCACCTGTTAACGCTGCAAGTTAGAATTGGTTTAAGACCACACATTAACAATATAAGGAGTTCAATACACTGGAAAAGATTTCACAATTATCTAGTGCATACTTTAATTAGGAAGATGAAAATGAAAACAAAAAATAGAAAATTTTACGCCATGCGATAGTTCAACAAAGCCCACAACGAAGAATGGCGCTGACTAGTATTTCTTTCAGTCTGGCTGACTAAAATCGTTAAAATAACTTCTAGTACTTTTTATTTTTTATACTATTGACCCTAACAAAAATTTAAATTGAAAACATGATTATGCGGATTCATATACCCAACTTGTTTGAGATTGAAGCGAAAATTAAAAACAAGAGACCAGCTATTCACCATAAATATGAGGTGCTTAAACTTGCCACCGTGTTATTATTAACTGGTTTACAGGAGCAGTATGTTCATATTCCACTTAATTATAAAGAGAATAATTAGCTTATCATAACAACACGGTGCGTCCTCTTTCAATCTTGGTTTTCTGTACAGAGCCATCTATTGATTGGCAAAAGCAACATTACAACTTTATAGCAGAATGCATCCTATCTAGAGAAGCTCCCACTCAGATTCAGAATGATCATTAGCTGATGACAACTTCTTTGTGTTCAAGTTCGCGGCGGCGTGAACCTCCATCACCTTGTCATCTTCAGCCTCTATGTTAGGCTGTTGATCTCCATGTAATGCTCCATGCTGCTCATACTCTTTCCTTGTCGACTTCTTTTTCGTAGAAAATACTTGCCGGAGCTTCTTCTGAGAAAATAACTGATCTGTCAACATCATCTAAAGGCACCCATTCTCAATGAAACAACCCCTCCCCACAACCAAACAAACGATAAACATTTTACACTTTCAGAGTAAATAATTTTTTGCATTGTCAGATCATCCAAATAATATCTAACCGTAAGCTTCCTTAAAATGTAGGATTTTAAATCCTGAAAATAAGATATGATACCAACTACAACAGGTGAAAATGACCTGACAGTGTATGTTGCTTAAATGCATAGATGAAAAGCAAGAAATACCAAATATAACATGAGAGGAATGAGGAAGGAGAGGGAGAGGGAACCTTGTACGACTTCCGCTTGACTGCGCTCTGTGGAACTTGAAGACTGTCCGCTTCAACTAGGACACATGTTTCCTCCAACTTTGATGCATCATAGTGCTCAACAATTTCCACATTGGACTCGATCAAGTCATACTTCTCGGGTGTATCAGAATAAAATTTATCTGATCTTTCTGTAAGAGATGACAGCAAACACAGAACGAATTGAGAAAAGGATTTTAAAAAGATGCAATATTTCGGAATCAGGACGGAAGTATTCGGAAAAGCAGGAGCATGTTGGTCAGTTGCACAATTGTACCTCCTGTTCATATTTGGAAGTTGGTAGTTGGTACTAGGTACTAGGTACTAAGAAAAGAGAGAAACATAAGGGCCATTTTGCCTTGGGTGAGATGATGCAAATATTGTTATCTCCTTGAATAGCCAAGGACTTTTAATGCAGGTATTCTGATTTCATAGCAAGTGAAAATATACTCTCCCCGTCCCTATTTATGTAAAGGTGTTTACTAGGCACGGAGTCTAACAATGAAAGGAAGACTTTTGAAACTTGTGGTCTAAAATAAGTCTGTGTGGCTATGAATCATCAAATTAAGGATAAAATGGGAAGTTTAAAGTTAAATTGTTACTAACTATAGAAATGTGTTATTCTTTTTTGGACTGAAAAAAGAAAACAGTGTCACATAAATTGGGAAGGAGGGAGTAATTTAAAGAGTCCTGATAGTTATGTAGCACTATCAGGAGTCAGGACATAACAACTCCATATCAGTGGGATACCCTATTTAGGTGACCCATTCCTAATCTCTGATTTAAGTCCTTCAATTTTGCCAGTTAGTTCAATTTAACAGTTTACCCAGTATAACTGTTGACTTGATCGCATGGTCGGCGATATGCTTTTACATATTACTGTCACTTAGTCGGGAAGAACTATGAACCATTTTATGAATCAGTAATTGATATGAAAGCTACTCTCCTAGATAATACCAGAGTACTGAATCCATCAAAATGGAAGCAAAAAAGAGAAGGGGAAAAAGCTTTTTTTACTGGTGACTATTGTAAATACCTTTGCAGGACTCATTGATCTCCTCGCTAGGAACGTTATCGAAGTGAGTATTACTGCTAATATTTGATCCCGTCTCACCAGCCAACTCCTTGTATGTACCCCTATCTGCTGAAAGTTAACATAAAAGAAAAGGAGTGAGAAAAATAAAACAAAATAAAAAATAAACAGAAAACTGCAAGACATTTATACCATGAGAGTCTGATTTCAAGTCACCAACAGAGGAAGTGTTTCTGAGATCTGCTTGGTTCTGCCCAACACAGTCAATCGATAAGCTCGTGTTAGAAGCTGCAGCATTAATTGATAAACCAGCTGAAGGCACATTTGTATTTATAATATTGTTGGAAACATCCTTTCCTGCTTCTGAAGAGTCACGTTTTTTAACTGAGGTCAAGGGTGAAGGCATGGTCATGTGGTCAGATGCCACTTCAAAACCTCCCCGAACTTTAGAATCTGAGGACAACCTAATTGCATCCTTTGATAAGAGACAGAGAGCGTTCGATTTCTTAGATAGAGGATGACTATATCTAACAATCTCTTTGATCCCAACACTTTGACGTCTATAAGCTCCTCCACTTTTGCTTTTCCCTGACACATCATAAAATACACTATTCACAACTCTGACTGGACTGAATAATGGAAACGGAAAAGGGTCAAAATGCCCTTGACATTAGAAATGGCTTAAAAGTGCCCTCCTTCCAACCTATGGAACCATATAATTGCTCTTAGCGTTAAATTTCTCTAAAATTGCCCCTCCTTTTAACAGAAGTTGATGTGGAATATATCAACTTTCTTTATCTAAATATGTAGCACTAATTTATCGGTCCGCATGTAATTAGACCCAACCCATTTACAACCCGACCCATTAACCCAATGGGTTGGACATCCCATACGGAAGTTCTTTTTTTTTTTGATAAAACATCCTATACGGATGTTAATAGTATACTACGTCGACGAATAGCTCGTAATGCTGCATCTCTTCTGGGACCGTCTAGTTTCATGTAGACCAGTAAATTAAGGCCACATATTTAAATAAAAAAGCTCATACATTTCTACATCAGCTTCGGTTGAAAGGAGCAGAAATTTTAGACTAAAATTTAACGTTAAGGGCAGTTATGGTTCAATAGGTAGAAGCAGGGCAATTTGAAGCCATTTTCAATACGTTAAAGGGCATTTTTTATTCTTTCCTCTGGGGAAATAGTGGCTAAATTTACTGGGCCACTAAAAACTGATAGATAATCACTATGCTTACCCTTGATCACTTGAGTATCGTCAGTTAATTCCTTATTAATTCCCCTAGGGTGTCCTTTAAGGTTTGCTTTCAGCTTCTTGTTGATTTCAGTGTTAGCATAAGGGTTAAGAGACAAGTCAGCGGCTGCGACTTTCACAGGATCTATGTTAAATTGAGGATGCAAATCTAGCATCACGTCTGAATAGAACCTCTTGACGCTTGCACCAACAGTCTGCGCCTGATTCTCAACATATCTAGCAGTATCCTGTGATATAACGTCGACACCAGTTACGGTGGTGAATACTTAATTGAACAAAGTGGTGCAAGGTGAATTTATGAACATTTTCAAAGATGCAATAGACTCAATTAGATTTAAAAAAAATTGAATGTCATATCACTCATTTTGATACATTAACATGATAAGCAGTCTATCCTTCCAACGGAACATAGTTTACCTACTCAAGAGTTCGGAAAGTGGCAAACATAAATTTCATGTGAATGGAAAAATGAAATAAATTTTCTTTTTAGTAAAAGGGAGCAGTCTCCTAATAAAGGTCAAGATAGCAACACCAGTAAAACAACAACTGTGCCTCAATCTCAAGCTAGTTGGGTGCAGCTATATGAATCCTCACTAACCATGTCGATTACGGCATATAAATATAGCAAGTAAATGCTTGCTAGGCAGAACTTAAATTTGTTTTTGCCAATTCTAGCATTTTGCTAATCATTGAGAGAAGTTGAAGTGTTAAATAAGTTCAAACTACTACAAATTTCTAATATATAAGGGAAGCAAGGGCAACAAATGAGGGGCAAGTTCGTATAGTCTTTCTCTAGCCTTTCCTCCTACTCAAACCAATGTCTTTTGTCTTGTAACAAGAAGATGCACGCACCTACCCAATTGGATACTCAAAAGTTACTGGTCATTTATTGGGTATCTCGGAGAAAACTAAGCCCCATGGAACAGTCAATATAGCAACATCTGCAACTTATGGTCAGTGTTCAATATCCTTTTTTCCCTTTTTGGGTTCATTGAATATGATTAAATTTCAATTTATGCAAACATTTCTAGTGCTCTATGATCAAACTACCAGTTGGTAAGAAAATAGCACGGCTGAGGGGTATGACCTTGTCAATGTAACCTGAGAAAAGGGACGAAGCAAGTCAAATAGTAAGAGACAATTATATTAAACACATTGTCACTAGTTAAATAGGAATATTAAAAGTTAATTTAGAGAGGGGTAAAGTTTACCTGGTACATAGCCTCTTCCATCTCCAAACACATAGCTTCAAATTTCTGGTATATATTTCCAACCCATGTTATACCTTTCATGTCCATCGCATAACACTTCGGCAACTTCCGAAGGATCCAATGAAGTTAATGCTGCAAGATGATACCACTTGAACTTGTACGAGCTGCATAAATTACAATTTTTTCTTGAGCAAGATTATTCATTCACCAACTTCAAACAATAAAATAAATGCATGAGTCACCCACCACCTCTCTAAATCACCATATTGATGTAAAATTGGCCCCAACATAAACAAGACACAGATCAACACTTATCTCAATAACAAAATTCACATGGTGCATTTATAGAACCAATTTCTAGTACTAGCAAATTATAGTCATCATTTACTTGAATTATAAAGTACAGTAGAAACTCTTTTAAACAAAATTTGAAACTAAATCGGAACGCTTTGAATTAGCATATAGATAGCACAAGCTTGCCTATTTGTAAGTTATAACATTGTTTTGTTTCTCATATGGGGACATGGTAAGCATTTACATAGTAGGATGATCCAAACTACAGTATTTACAGTCATCGAACCAATCAAGAAAAAGTATGCAAATAAGGCTGAAAGGCTGCATTAAACGGAGAGAAGTCATTTTGATAGGCTCACCATATACGATCTCCCTGATTTCCAACAATCAAGCCATCGTTTCACAAATCCATTTAAAAAATTTAGATAATTCAGAGAAGACGAGGAAGGAACTTTCTATATGAGATGATGATGGCAGCAAAGTGCATCCAAAGGGTTACTTAATGGAGTGGCTTTTTAATGACTTCGCCGTACAAAACTCTAAAAAGACTTGTATAGGTATAATTTTTGGAACATCTATTTCATGTATTTACACATGGACAGAATGGAATATATCTACAGCTATCAAGATTCCAAAGCCATTTTGGTCAGCCAAAGTCAACAAAAGGGTTTTAAGAGCTTCCTTATTACCCAAACTACACCTCATACCAAATTTCCAACAAAAGCATTCCAAACCCATGAATTAATTCATCAAAAAAACAGGACACAAAGCAAGCTACTTTACCTAAAACCCTATAATTTTCACATACACAAGATATCTCTAGGCTCTATCGATCCTTTCAAAAAGCTAAGCACATAAAATAGAAGTATAAAACCCACCTCCAGTGTAGTCCCCACAAGGGTGGGATCGGGAGAGGGAGAGGGTAGAGTGTACACAGACCTTATTACCATGGAGGTAGAGAGTTTGTTTTACCTCTGATCAAAGAAAAGCAAACCACAGCAATCAGGAAAAAAGAAATAACAGCAGGAACGAAGGCATAGGAAAAAATGCTAAATAAAGAATGACAAAGCAGTCCGGAAAAAAGAACAATAACGAAAAAAAGAACAATAACGAAACTACCCAAAATTATAAGCCAAATAAAAGTATAAGACACAATAAATAATCACAAGAATCAAAGAATAAAAAACTACAAGAGTAATACGAAGCTTGACACGCACAACTAACTACTAGCCTTCTACCTTATCCACCTTATCCGTATACTCCATAATCTCAACAAAAAAAGAGCTAATTGACTATTAGAGTTGAAGCAGGGAAACTTACAGTATAGAAAGAAGAATACCAAGAAGCAAAAATTGCGAGTCAAGGGTAATTTTTAAGCAAAACTTTTAATTACAATTTTTATAAGATAATTGTGAACAAAAGCACAGGACAAGTAGGACAAGGGAGAGAGAAAAGGAGAGTTTTGGGGGAATTTTGTTGAGTTGGAAAATGAAAAACGTAAAGAGAGAGTTCATCTGGTTTTTTAGGTACATGGGTTTTCGACACGTGTCCAAAAAACCTGCATTATTCATTGCTTATTCCAAAAGGTGGAATCTCCCACCCAGGAGCCCCCACACCCCGGTCCGACAGGTCTGTGAAGGAGGTAAATCATGGTGACTCAATTGATTTCAAAGGTTAGACCAGTACCACGCTGCGCACAAGGGGCCCTCCTTTATTTCAAGAAGAAACCCCCACACTGCCGCTGACGGGATTCGATCCTTGGTCTCTTATTCCAAATATCCCCCTTGAAACCAATTGAGCTGCCCAAGCGGACAAAGAGATTCAAAATTACATGGTATGCATTATTCATTGCTTCGTTGAATTGTATAACATTTGCCTGGAACTCAAGTGTTACTCCTCCGTCTCACCGTTTCAAATTATTTTTAGTTTTCTTTAGTTTACAGTTTACACATATATTACGAAATATTTTCTCCAATTCAAATTATTATCATAGTTACAGTAATTAATTATCTCAAATTATTTATGATTTAGAAGTTCAAAACAAAAATTAATTATTAATTCTCCATTTTATTCATAATAAAAATTTATCATTAAGAAACATACAATAACTAGATGTTGAACGTCTGATATCTGGACATCCACCCCAATCATCATTTGTATAAGACATGAGAGTAGAGACGGATGATGGAAATAAATGCAAACCATAATCAAAAGTGACATGTAAGTAACGCACAATGTGTTTTAGAGCATGCATGTCTTCGTCCCTCGGATCATACATAAATAGACACACATGTTGCACTGCATAAGTAATATTGGGCCTCGTGAAAGTAAGATACTGAAGAGCTCATGCAAGACTGCGATAGTGGGTGGGATCCTCGTAAAGTGTGTTAGAAGTAGCACTCATCTTCGGTTTGGTATCAACCGGAATAGAAGAGGACTTACAAGATGACATGTCAGCTCGCTCAATAATCTCAGCTGCATACTTCCTATGTGATAAAAATAGACCACCTACATGACGTGTCAGTGCGATACCCAAAAAATAACTCAAGGGCTCCAAGTCTTTCATAGCAAATTCAGAACTGAGAAGAGACATGATAGACTTACGCAGTTTATCAGAAGAGGTAGTCAATATAATATCATCCACATATAACAGAATGTATGCCAGAGAAGTACCACGACGATAGATGAACAGAGAATGATCGGACCTGTTGTGAGAAAATCCAATAGTAGACACATAATCTGCAAACCTCTTATACCAAGCCGGTGCGGCCTGTTTAAGCCCATACAAGAACTTCTTGAGCAAACAGACATGATTAGGATGATCGGGTCCCTGAAACCCAAGGGTTGATGCATATATACTGTCTCATTGAGATCACAGTGTAAGAAAATATTTTTCACATCCAGCTGATAAATGGGCCATGCTTTCGAGAGAGCCAGACTGAGAACAGTGTGAATGATAGTCGATTTGACCACCGAACTAAATGTCTCTCCATAATCTACGTCAACCTGTTGAGTTTTGTCATCACCTACAAGACGGACCTTATGCCGCTCAAAACAACCGTCAGATTTTTCCGTATGAGTAAAAATTCACATAGAACGAATAACATTGACACCATGCGGACGGGGCACCAACTCCCACGTCTTAGTTTCAATAAGAGCATTATATTCATCATACATGGCCATTTTCCAATTCGGGTCATGAAGGGCAGACACTGGGTTACGAGGTAGGGGTGATTTAGTGACATTAGAATTAAGATTAAAATATCGTTTTGGTTTAAAAATACCCCGTTGGCTACGAGTGATGGGCCCTTGACTCGAAATAGAATTGGACGGGATTTGGGTAGGTGTCGGGTCGGCGCGGGACTGGCCTACAGGCAGTGGGCCTGCTGGCCCATTAATTGGACGCAGGGACGATGAGGTTGGGCCAGCAGGCAATGGGCCTGCTGGTCGAAACAGTGGACTTGGAAGACAATTATTTAGGCCAACAGGCAGTGGGCTTGCTGGCCGAGACATTGAGCCAGGGGAAGAATTTATTGGGCCAGCAAGCAGTTGGCCTGCTGGCCAAGACATTAGGCATGGGAAGAATTTATTGGGTCAACAAGCTGTGGGCCTGCTGGCCGAGAATCTAGAACTGTACCGAGACCATTTGGGCAAGCAGGCAGTGGGCCTGCTGGCAGAATTGGATCACGGGCAGGTTGGGCCCACTGTTGGAGAATACACAGTAAGAGCCCATCATCCAAAAAATTATAAGAACTAGACACAGAATTATACAATTTAGCAAACGGAAATTGAGTTTCATCAAAAATAACATGGCGACTAATTATGATTTTATTAGAAGATAAATCAAAACATTTGTAACTACGATGATTAGACGGATAACCCAAAAACACACAAGTAGTAGAACGGACTTGAAGTTTATTAATTGTAGTGGATGGAAAAAGTTGATAGAACAAACACCAAAACACCCTAAGATGAGAATACGAATGCTCTTTATGATCAAGAATTTTAAGGGGAGATTGATATGCTAACCCTTTGTTAAGGATATATTAAGGAGGTAAGTAGTCATTTGTAATACATGATGCCAAAAGGAGGGTGATAATGAAGCATGGGCTAGTAAGGTTCTGACAATATTATTAATGGTACGAATTTTTCTTTCGGCTATTTCATTTTGTGAGGACGTATGAGGGCAAGAAAAATAGAAAGAGATGCTATTAGTGTTACAAAATTCCCGAAACAGCCCATTATCAAATTCTCTTCCATTATCATATTGAATGTTTTTAATTTCCCGTTCAAATTGGGTACGGATGAATGCTCTAAACGTTAAGAATGTTGAAAAAATTTGAGACTTTTTAGATAAAGGAAAGGTCCACAAAAAATTAGAATAATCATCCAAATATAACACATAATAGATGTGGCCCAAAGAACTTAAAATGGGAGATGTCCATAAATCACTATGAATAATATCAAAATGCAACAAAGTACTTGAATTGGAGGCTACAAACGGTAACTTAACATGTATCCGAAGCGGACAAGAAGGACAAATATTAGTACTACGCGTACTATTACATTCAATAAAATTATTATTTTTAAGAGAAGAAATAACAGACGTCCCGGATGACCCAAACGAGTATGTCATAAAGAAGGTGCTAGAGCGGCAAACGTTGATGGTGTGGCGTGGCTCGTGGAAGTGGTGGTGGTGGTGATTGGATAAAGCTCTCCCCGACTATTACATCTCAATAGAGGTATCCCCGTCGTAAAATCCTTCACAGAAAATCCAAAAGGGTCAAAGTCAACAGAAACCCAATTATCAGTTGTGAATTTTCAAACAGACACCAAATTTTTAATTAAGTGAAGAGCATGAAGGACATTTTCCAAAGCTAAAGATGGGTTCGGTGGATATAAATGTGTGTGACCATAACCACGAATAGAAATTGAATTTCCATTACCAATAATAATGCCACGAGTTTTGCTCAAATTGAAATAAGACGAGAGATTACCTAGCGTGAATGTCATATGAGAGGTGGCTCATGTGTCCATGTACCAATTCACATTCGAAGGATTTAAACCAAGTGTATGCATTGCCACCTCGATATCTGTAGGCATCGGAATTGATGTTGGGCCCACAGCAGCAAAGGCCTGCTGCCATAGCCTAGTCTGTGACTGCTAGACTGTCGGTTACTGCTGGGTGAAATTGGGCCTGGCACAATTGGGAGCAAAAACTGGAAATTATGGCGTGGGCTACTGGCCATTGTGTACTGACCCAAGGATGCACCCAGCTGGTCCACTGCCACCACGTCCCCGCCACTGCCGCCACCACCACGTCCACTGTCGCGGCCGTCACCACGGTTCTTGCTACTATTTTTCCGATTTGACCCTTTTTGCCTCCACCGTTATTACTGTTTTGGCTAGAATTGTCCGAGAATTACTGGAGGTCATTGTTGAGTCTATTTTTAGTATGTTTTTGGAAGTCTTTTATTGTCTTTTAGTTGTTTTGTGCAGTATTATGCGTGTTTTTGCTTTGTTTTCAGTTTAAGTGATTCATGATGGATGAGGCAGAGATTAAAAGAAAATAGGCCGCTACTGAGGATAAAAATGGCTACCTAGGCAGAAGAAGCGGTTCAGAGAAGTATTGAAAAATCAAAAGATGAAGAGACGTGGTGCAACAAACATGGAGTCACGGCGCTGAAGGGTCGCGGCCGAAACGCCTGACTGGCAGAAGGCTGGAAGAAGTTGGTGGGTTGCCCTCTGAAGATTCACATATGCATTTGGCGAACTTCTTTGAGTTATGTGCTACCTTCAAGTACAATGGTGTTACTGATGATGTCATTAGGTTGAGGCTCTTCCCATTCTCACTAAGGGACCGAGCCAAAAGTTGGTTGAACTCTCTGCAAGCTAACTCTATCACTACGTGGTAAGACCTAGCTCAGAAGTTTCTTGCAAAATTCTTCCCTCCATCAAAGGCTGATAAGCTAAGGGAAAAACTAAACAACTTCTATCATCTGGAAGGAGAATCTCTATATGATGCTTGGAAAAGATTCAAAGAGTTGCAAATGAAGTGTCCTCGTCATGGACTTGAGCAGTGGATGTTAGTCCAGAATTTTTACAATGGTTTGTGTGGTACTACTCGTACCATAATTGATGCTGCTACTAGAGGGACATTCATGAGCAAGAGTGTTAATGAGGCGTATGAGCTGTTGGAAGAGATGGCAAAAAATAACCATCAGTGGTCTGATGAGAGAGCTACCAACAACATAAAAGTGGTTGCAGTTCATGAGCTGGATGCCATCACTGCGTTAACTACTCAAGTTGCTTCTTTGACAAAGCAATTACAGCAAAAATACTATGGCAGCCAATGTTGTTCAGACGCAGGTAGGATGTGAAATTTATGGGGGGACCACATACTTTTGATCATTGCACAGCAGTGGATCCCAACAATGTACCTATGGATCAAGCACAAGTTCAGGCAGTTGGAAACTTTCAGAGACCCTACAACAATCCATTCTCCAATACTTACAATCCTGGGTGGAGGAATCACCCTAATTTTTCATGGAGAAACAGCCAGAACCAGCAGCCACAGTTCCAAGGGCAGTATCAACAGAGCAATCAACAACAGCCCATGAGTCAAGCGTCGTCGTCTCAGCAACCCAGACCACAAAGTCAACAAGCTGGCCCCAATGAATTGCAAGCAGCCTTGTTGACCCTCACCAATTCCCAAACTCAGTTCATGACTGAAACGAGATCATCTATCCAGAACTTGGAGACACAAGTGGGCCAGCTAGCAAATATGTTAAACAACAGATCGCATGGGAATCTCCCTAGCAATACTGTTGTAAATTCGAAGGAGCAATGTCAGGCTATAAATTTGAGAAGCGATAAGCAAGTTGAACCAGCTGTACCTCTATCATCTGCGGAGAAGACAGACAAATTGGATGAGACATCTAATTCAGAGAAGGATGGGGTTACTGAAGACCACCCGACGGTAGAAAAGGCACCACCATCAGTGAGTAATGAGTCTCAAATCAGAATTTCGTACCCTCAGAGGCTTAGAAAAAATTCTCCGGATAAACAATTTTTCAAGTTTTTGGAAGTATTCAAGAAGTTGCACATAAATATTTCTTTTGCTAAAGCCCTGGAGCAAATGCCCAGTTATGTCAAATTTATGAAGGAGATTCTCTTTAAAAGAGAAAGCTAGAAGATTATTAAACTGTGTCATTAACTGAAGAGTGCAGTGCTATTCTACAAAGGAAGCTTTCCCAGAAGTTGAGAGATCCGGGAAGCTTCACCATTCCATGCACTATAAGGAATTTTGAGTGTCAACATGCTCTGTGTGATTTGGGGGCAAGTATCAACCTGATGCCCTTTTTTGTATTTTGCAGACTTGGCGTGGGGGAATCAAGGCGTACAACCATTACTTTGTAGTTAGCAGATCGTTCGATCAAGCATCCACGAGGTATCATTGAAGATGTGCTAGTAAAAGTGGATAAATTCATCTTTCCTGCTGACTTTATTATTCTGGATATGGAAGAAGATGAAAATGTGTCCATCATCCTAGGGAGACCATTCTTAGCTACAGGGCAAGCACTTATAGATATTCAAAAGGGTGAATTAAAACTCTGAGTCCAGGGAGAAGAAGTGATTTTCAATGTATTCAGGGCAACAACTTTTCCAAGAGCAAGTGACAACTGTTTTTCCATTTATGTGATTGAATAAGTTGTTTCTGAGAAAAGCTTCAAGAGTATTGATGCTCTTGAAGTAGCATTAACACAATGCGAAGAAGATGACAGTAAAGATATTGAGCTTGTGGAATATGCCGAGTGGGTGAACTCCTATGAGCCCTTCTATAGGAAGAAATATGAGGAGTTGGGAAAAATGCCAGAGAAACCATTACATTCCACAGAAAAAGCTCCAGTGTTAGAATTGAAGACCTTACCAGATTATCTGCACTACATGTATCTAGGTGAGAATGAAACTTTACCAGTGATTGTGTCTTCTTATCTGTCTAAAGTGGAAGTTGAAAAATTGTTGAGAGTCTTAAGGGCTCGTAAGCTTGCTATTGGGTGGACATTTGTCAGATATTAAAGGGATAAGTCCTTCTACAGTGATGCATAAAATCCGTTTGGAATATGAGAGCAGGCCTTCAATTGAGGCGCAAAGGAGGTTGAACCCAACTATTAAGGAGTTGGTGAGAAAAGAGATCCTGAAATGGCTTGATGTTGGGGTGATTTACCCTATTCTGATAGTGCATGGGTGAGTCTTGTGCAAGTAGTGCCTAATAATGGTGGTATGACTGTGGTGAAAAATGAAAAGAATGAGTTTATTCCATCAAGAACATTGACATGATGGAGGATTTGCATTGACTACCGCAAGTTGAACAAGGCAACCAGGAAAGACCATTTTCCCTTTCCTTTTCTAGACTAGATGTTTGATAGACTGGTAGGCCATAACTACTACTGTTTCTTGGATGGTTATTCTATGTATCATCAGATTGTAATTTCACCAGAAGATCAAGAGAATACCACATTTACTTATCCCTATGGTACGTTTGCTTTCAGAAGAATGTCATTTGGGCTTTGCAATGCCCCTGCTACCTTTCAACAATGTATGATGACCATTTTTTCTGACATGGTGGAGAGAACTATCGAGATTTTCATGGATGATTTTTCAATTTTTGGGTCGTCCTTTGATGAGTGTTTGAGGCACTTGGAAGCACTGTTGCAGCGTTGTGAAGAGTCAAATCTTGTTCTGAACTGGGAGAAGTGCCACTTTATGGTGAATGAATGTATTGTTCTTGGCCACAAAATTTCTAGCCAAGGCATTGAGGTAGACCGGGCTAAGATTTCTGCTATTGAAAATCTACCACCTCCAGTGTCAGTGAAAGGGGTTAGAATTTTTCTTGGGCATGCTGGTTTCTACAAGAGATTCATCAAAGACTTCTCAAAAATTTCAAAGCCTCTTTCGACCCTGTTGATGAATGGTGTTGCGTTTGATTTTAATAAAGCGTGCCTAAATGCTTTTAAGGTACTTAAGGAGAAGTTAATTTCAGCACCAATTGTTACTACACCAGATTAGGAGCTTCCATTTAAACTGATGTGTGACGCTAGTGATTATGCAGTGGGAGAAGTTTTTGGACAGCGAATTGACAAGGTATTTCGATCCATTTTCTATGCTAGTAGAACTCTCAATGATTTATAATTGAATTATGCCACAACAGAGAAAGAGTAGCTAGCCATAGTATATGCATTCGATAAATTTAGGCCATATCTTATTGGGAACAAGGTAATTGTGTACATTGATCATGCTGCTATCAAGTACTTGATGACAAAGAAGGATGCAAAACCCCATCTCATTCGATGGGTGTTGTTGTTGCAAGAATTTGACATGGAGATTTGTGATAAGAAGGGAACAGAAAATTTGGTTGCAGATAACTTGTCAAGACTTGAGGTGGAAGAGAGCCAGAATGCCAAAGATGTGCAAATTAATGACCATTTTCCAGACGAACAACTTTTTGAGGTAAGTGCCAGTTCAATTGTGTCTTGGTATGCTGACTTTGTTAATTTTCTTGCAGCACAGATTGTAACTCCTTAGATGACAAGGCAACAATTGAAGAAGTTCTACTCTGAGGTGAAGCACTACTACTGGGTGGAGTATATTCTTTATAGGCATTGTGATGATCAAGTCATTAGACGTTGTATGCCAGAGGATGAAATGGACCAAATTCTCATTAATTGTCACACTTTACAATGTGGTGGACATTTTGGGGCTTCAAGGACAACTGCTAAAGTGTTTCAAAGCGGGTTCTATTGGCTAAGACTGTTCAAAAATGCTAATACTTTTGTGAAAGCCTGTGATCGCTGTCAACGCACTGGGAACATCAAGAAGGAATGAAATGTCGCTGAATGGGATCCTAGAAGTTGAACTCTTTGATGTTTGGGGCATTGACTTTATGGGCCATTTTCCACCATCCTTCAATAATCAATACATCTTACTATCAGTGGATTATGTGTCTAAATGGGTCGAAGCAGTAGCAACTAAGAAGAATGATGGTAAGACAGTCTTGAACTTCCTGTACAAGCACATATTCACAGGGTTTGGTACTCCCAGAGCTCTCATTAGCGACAAAGGGAGTCATTTTTGTAACAAGTAGCTTGATGCCCTCCTTGATCGCTATGGAGTCTACCACTGCATTGCCTTGCCATATCACTCTCAGACAAATGGTCAAGCTGAAATTTCAAACAGAGAGGTGAAGAGTATACTTGAAAATACGGTGGATAGCTCTAGGAAGAACTGGTCTACGAAGCTGGATGATGCACTTTGGGCCTATAGGACGACATTCAAAACTCCTATTGGAATGTCTCCTTATAGGTTAATTTTTGGAAAAACATATCACCAATCAGTTGAGTTGGAGCATCGAGTGTATTGGGTTGTGAGAAAGTTGAATATGAATGAGGGTGTCGCTGGACAGAATAGGCTACTACAATTGAATGAGCTTGACGAGTTTCGAAATGAAGCCTATGAGAATGACAAGATTTATAAGGAGCGCACTAAAGCATGTCATGACAAGAACTTGATCCGAACAGAGTTTCAACTCGAACAACAAGTACTTCTATTCAATTCAAAGTTGAGGCTATTTCCAGATAAGTTGAAGTCCAGATGGTCGGGTCCATTTACTATTGAGAGAGTTTTTCCATATAGTTCAGTCAAAGTACGAGGAAAGGATGGTTCACCATTCAAAGTGAACGGACAAAGATTGAAGTCATACTTAGGTGGTCCTAGTGAGCAGGAAAAATCCGCTATCCTCTTGAAATCAATATAAAGAGAAAATTTGTGTCCGACTAAATGACGTTAACGACAACGCTATTGGGAGGCAACCCAACATCTTAATTGTGTTGTTTTGTTTTGTTTTGTCTTTTTTGAACAATCTCATTATCTTGTTGTTTCTTGATCGGTGTTTTTTATGTTATGTGAATTGTGAGCCAACTCTGGGGTGAAAAAGTGCAGCGAGATGTTGAAATCAGAAGCAAAAATCAGAACGCCGGGATACGAATTAGAGCCGCGGCGCATGAGAGGAGAAAGTTGGAAAAAAAATTATGTTCAAAGCGTTGCGGCGCCTGTTTGAAGAACCGCGGCGCCTGGTGTTGACACCCAATTTTGTCCCATCTTTTCTGATTTTATTTGCAATTTTAAATATTTTTGACATCTTAAGACAATTTTAAAATATAGGCATGTATATGTATATATATCATCATTATTATTATTATTATTTGCATTTTATTTATCATTTGCATTTTTTATATCATAATCACACTCTTATCCTAATATTATATGTTGTTTTATTTTCGCAGAACGGCATCGCATTTTTATTTTTTATTCTTAGCATCAAACATTTCACAAATATTATATTTTTATCATATTGTTATCTTTACAATTTATAATTTTGCAAAGCTTTATTTTTATATAATTAAACCCCTTTTTATATTTTAAACCCACAACCCATTTATTCCCCAACCCAAAACAATTTCTACATAACCCAAAACAATACAACGCCCCCTTTTATTTTTCGGCCCAACTAATCACCCCACTTATCTCCTACCCAAGAACCCAATCCACCGGCCCAAATCCCACACCCCAAACCGGCCCAACCCCAATCCCTTCTTTTATTTCCCCCCTTTTTATCCCCTAACCCTAAAAACACAACACTACAACAAAAACAAACAACTCTCACTCTCCTTTTTTTTCAAAATCACCAGACACACCCCCATACCATTAACCCCTGATCGACCCCACGCCACCGCCACCCTACCCCACCCACGCGGACACCCTACACCACCCACACCGTCGGTCACGTCATCGACCAACTAACCACGACACCAACCAGCCCCCACACCCGCGACCTCACGTCGCCGACCAACTCACCACTGCCGCCACATCGCCCACCAACTCACCAAGACGCCGACACCGTCGCCAAACACCACCAACCTACCCCATCACTTCACTCATACTTACATCCCCCAAATCAGGAAACCCATCCATAAAATACCCCCTTTTTTGTTCACTGTTTTGGGGGTCAATTTTTGTGGATTTTTGTCCGAAAAGAGGGAGTTTTGGTCGAAGTTTTGGTCGGAGTTTATGTCGGAAATCGGGTATTATTTTGCCCTTTTGTTCACTGTCGGGTAGGGTCGGGTCAACCCGATTTAGGTAAGATTTCCTATTGTATATGCTTGATATTGTATTGTTGGTTACCTGAAAATTTGGAAAGAATTTTATTCGGGTTGAAATATCCGATTCGGGTCGGGTCACCGACCCGGTTTGAATGAATTTCCAGATTTTATGTTTTATATGTGTTGTTGGTTACCTGAAAATTTGGAAAGATTTTTGATTCGGGTTGAAATATCCGATTCGGGTCGGGTCAACCCGGTTCGAATGAATTTCCAGATTTTATGTTTTATATGGGTTGTTGGTTACCTGAAATTTGGAGGAAAATTGAGTCGGGTTGAAAACATCCGATCCGGGTCGGGTCACTGATACGGGTCAAGTCGACCTGATTTGAATGAATTTTCAGATTTATATGTGTTTATATGTGTTGTTGGCTATCTGAAAATAATAAAAAAAATTGATTTGGGTCGGGACTTCAATTCGGGTCGTGACTTTGATTCGGGTCGGGTCAACCCAGTTTGGGTAATTTTCCAGATTTTGTGTTTAATGTTCTGTTGGCTATCTGAAAATACAAGAAAAACTTATTTGGGTCGGATTTCTGTTTTGGGTCGAGTTTTGCTGATTCGGGTCGGGTCAGCTCGGGTTTTGTAATAATTCCATATATTTTTTTTGTTTAATATTTTGTTGTTGGTTATCTGAAAATTCCAAAAAAATGTTTGATTAGGTCGTCGACCAGAAACTGGCTCAGTCACCTTTGAGAACTCGGTCCGATTTTTCCGAATCTCGCTTGATCAAAAAATTTAGAATTCGGGTCTTACGTTTTAATTGCAAACTGTTTGATTATTTTCGCATTTAAACATCCGTACACGGATATCTTACTATTTTAGTGATTTTAACTAATACTACATTTAGGCCGATGAAATTAAATTCGAGGCCGCGCTTTTTTTTGCTTCTCTGTTTTCAGTTTACTGTTTTAAACATCCGTGCAACGGATATCTTACTGTTTTATTGTTTTACTGTTTTGAACCAAATACCTCATTTAGGCCGATGAAATTGAATTCGAAGCCGCACTTTTTTTTCATTTCTGTTTCAGTTTACTGTTTTGGCATTTAAACATCCGTGCATGAATTGTCTTACTGATTTACTGATTTATACAAATACTGCATTTAGGCCAATAAAATTGAATTTGAGGTCGCGTCCCTTCGGATATCATTTCTCAATTTCTGTTTTTCTTTTTATTATTTTCGACACCATTTTACTGATTTGAATATTATACTACACTGGCCGATGAAAAAATATCCGTCGATTTTTTAGGCCTCCACAGTTGTAAAGACGAAAAATAAAGCTTCTGGACAATGATGAAACTTAAATCTTTTTCACCCGAGAGACCAACATATTCGGTAGGCAAGGCAACTAAAATGACCAACGAGTCATATGTTCGTAGCCACGACGTGATTGGAATGATCTTTTCAAAATTTAAGTCTGAGTCCTCCGTAATCAAAACATTTATTGTTTTGGATACGGATCTGAAGTTATGTATATTCAATTGTTTATAACCGTTTGTTCTTGACAGCTTGTAAGGGATAAAGTCAAAGAAGGCAAATACCCCTCGGAGATTATTTATTTTGTTGTTGGTTTTACTTTCTTTATTTCATTTTGTATTGTAATATTATTGTACTCGTGAAATTATTGAAATGTTTAGAATAGGCAAACATATAATTAATTAATAGGGTAGTCTAAAACTGAAAACCCATTGCTAGTTCATTTATTCTTAGGCTCGGTTAGTTTTAAAATTGAAAATCGCTAGTTTATTTATTTTTAGGTCTGTCGCCCATAAAAATCACCTTGCATACATTTTTATTAATTTTTATTCAAATGCATATTTTTTTCAGCTTTACATGTATATTAATGTCGTACAAATACATACTTATACCTTTTTCAGCTTCATATGTATATTAATGCAATACAAATGCATACTTGTACAAAATACATCATTTTATTAACATCTTGCAACATTATGTTTATATTTGTAAAAACATGCATTTTTCTTACTATAATAATTAACCTGAGTTTGATCGGATAACCGCAAGTTAGCGGATCTTAAAGGATGCCTAACCCCTTCCCTTTATGATAATAGAGAACCCTTACCTAGAATCTCATTAGTTTCGCAGATCACAAAATTGGAGTTATTTTGCATTTTTTAGTTAGCATTTAGGTGCCCTAATTCACCTTAGAATAATTAGGTGGCGACTCCTCAAAACAAGCATTTTTATCCAATCCAGAGGGAATCGACGTCATCGCGTCGCGAAGCCCGCGGGTCAAAATCGGGCGCGACAGTATGGCGACTCCACTGGGGAAATTCAGGTTCTTAACCATAGCAGATTCAGGCTAACTATTATCGCGTTTTATTTTGCTTCTTATTTGACCTATTGCTTCAAATTGTTTCCTTTTTGAATTTTGTATGATTAATTGCTACTTTCTTTTACTGCTTTCCTTAAATTGGCATTCCGCTCATATATCTTCCACTTCTGAAAAATTGACACTATCACACATTACACGCGAGGTGTGTTTTGCGCACTCGCAAATTTCTTTCAAATTTCAAATTTTAGGAGAGTTGGCGTATGCGCGGAGTGTCCGGACCATCCGGTGGCCGCGTTGCCTTCTCACTCGAGTAGTCCGCTCGGGAACCTTGAGTCTAGTCAGCCAAATCTTAGAAAATTTAAGATAGAGTTATACCACCCTTTATCTTAAGTCATGCATGCATACATCTTAGGTGGTTCGATCCTTGGTATTGACTCCACAATTAAGAAATCCGCCAAAATTGTCGACGGGTCTCGCTCCCCCAACGACCATCATCATATTATTTGTAGCGTGATAATGATAGACGAATCCAAGCCTAATTTTGACATGTCGAAATTGGAAAATGTACATATGTTGTCTTCATTTCCTACAAAAGCATTTCAGTTTGACAGCTTGGATTAATCTGTCATAATCTCTCATATTTGGCGTTTAGGCTTACCTTTGACATAAGAGAGGCCCATGCATGTTAGGACGCACATTTAATTCCCGCATAATCTGTTTGTTATTTTTCTATTTTTAATTATGTACATATTATTTAATGCAATAATTACCTGCTTCAATTCTGTACATATCATGCCATGTCGCTTGCAACTCTGGGCATGAACATTTGCACTTTAAACTTTTGGGCTATCGCACCACAATTAAGACTTCTACTGGGCAATGCCATATCTTTTGATCCTCGGGACAGAAATTGTGTCACTGCCCGATGATAAAGCGTTCTTGAACATCAAGACTCGGACCTTGTGAAGCAATCAGGGGAGTCTCTGACCATATTGTCACACTCTTACATTTTATTATTTTTGCAACTTTCCTACTTTCACCCACATCTCATTTTTTGCAGGAAGACCGTTCTCGCAAACAGTCGAGGGCGGTCGTTATAAAACATCATCCCTGGAGATACTCCAGGAGACAAAAGCAGGGGAGTCTTTGACTATACTATCACACTTCCACATTTTATTATTCTTTCTGTGACTTTCCTCCTTTTACCCGGTGCTCTTATTTTTGCAGGAAGATCGTCCTCGCGAACAGTCGGGGGCGATCGTTCTAAAATATTATCCCGGGATATACTCCAGGAAAGAACAAAGCAAAAGATTTTCACAAAGATGACCGAAAGATGTTTTGATTAGAAAAGTCGGCCAACACTAGATTAAATGAGGCATCACTCTAGTTTGTTTATACTTTTGTTTTTTTTACATATTTGCAAATTCAATTGATATGCTTAATTTTCGTTACATAATTATTTTATATCATACCATTTTTTACAACATATCCTCACAAACTACGAGTGTCTGATTCTCACCGTACGGTGTGATACGTAGGTAGCCCTTCTCGGGTTCGACAACACTAAAAAAATCAAAAAAAAAAAGACGCACTTCCTTGTCCACCTTTGAAAGGGACATATCTGGTTTATCAATCTTTTCATTCATCCTATAATGGACAATTATTTTTTTATTATTATTACATTCATCCTATTATGGATAATCATTTTTCATTGCATTCATTCTATTGTGGACAATTATTTTTTACTTTGCATTCGTCCCATAGTGGACAATCATCTGTTTTATACAATTTTTACTTTTACCATCCTATTATGGATGAATTTTTTAAGCATACATTTTATATATATTTTCAGCACGAACTACGCACACCTGATTCTCGTCAAAAATGAGATACGTAGCCAGCCCTATTCGGATTCGGTACCCTTTATTCAAAAATACAAAAAAAAAATCATTGATTGACTTGGTTGATACCAACAAAGTTAGGAGTGTGCATAGGAAAGAACAAGTGGAGAACATTGACTTCGTGGTAAACCGTTGATTCTTCTGGTACCTCTCATTCACGCCTGTGTTGACACTTAAAAATTGTTTTGCATGCTTCCAAGATATGAACAAAGCCAACCTCATCGTTTCATGTGCATTGTGTGGTGAGTTTTTAGAATAAGTTCAATTGCATTGCATTGTGATCTAGAACTTGGCTCGAATGTTTGTTGAGGCGAAATCCTGAGTAACACTTGGTATAGGAAAGGATTGTACGCTTTCTTTGATCCGTTTGAGCCTTTCCAGCTTACCAAAATAACATTATCCGTAGCACTTCCCCTTTGAGCCTAAAACCTATTTTTTTAACAACCACATCTTATGCCTATACCCTTTCTGAGTGCGTACACGCTCTATCCCTCTCTTGGCCCGACCTCCTTGAGCGCATCAGAAATGTGCAAATTACTGAAAAGATCCGATTTGAAGTGCAATGCTCCCAAAAGAGGAAAACAAAACAAAACAAAACAAAAGGACGACTTCACACAAAAAGGAAGTCAAAATCCCCGACAATATAAAAAAAAAGGGAAAAGCTCCAAACGAAATATTCAAAAGAAGTCGGTACAAAACAAAGGGGGCAAAAAGAAGCAAATCGGCATCAAGGCACAAAAATACCAAGCGAGGACATATTCCAACGCTCAAGGAAGGATTAGTCACTCCTTACCCAAATGATATCATTTCCTTTCCCTAAGCCTACATTACAAACCCATAACAAGCCCTACATGATCCTATACCGAGGGTTCTCACATTAGTGGATACTCACATGACGGCCAAACCTATGGTATCACAATTAAATGCATTGAACATCTTTTTGAGGGTGAGTGTATTTCTCTAGACGTCCCAAAGTTCAAAATACTGAAATACATGTAAGAAAGGGACTTTCTTTCAGTGAGGGCATTTGAAACATGAGGATGCATATATGTCAAAACCTTGGCTTGAAGCAAGTGTCGATACTCAGGTATGTCTGAGGTAGCATCTGAAGCTGTAGGAATTACCCTGGAGTCAGTCTCGGTTATACAAAAAGCAATAACGGGAGCCCCTAAGCACATTACTAATTGTTGGTACCAACCGAAGTCAAGACGTGATTCTGTCTTTTTCATATTTTCACAAAACAAAACAAAACAAAACAAAAAAAAAACCTTGCAAAATATATTGCATCATTTTTCAAACTCTAGTCACTCTCTTTTACAAAAAAAAACATTCTACAAATACAAATCCATTTTGTCGCATGAACTACGTTATGACCTGATTCCCCGACGGGATACGTAGGCGGCCACATCAGCTTCGGTCTCATTTTTAGAAAACCCTTACAAAATTCTTTTTGCTTGCATGAACTACGTTATGACCTGATTTCCCCAGCGGGATACGTAGGCGACCACATCGGCTTCGGCCCATTTTTGGAAAAGTTCACAATCTCTTTTACCGCATGAACTACGTTATAACCTGATTTCCCTTGTCGGAATACGTAGGCGGCCTATATCGGCTTCAGTCACATCATTGGAAATTTTCTTCCATTATCTTGCACACAATGCAATAGGCCCACATGATCGCCTTAATAGGACAAGCAAGTTGCCCGCACAAACTCGATTTTGTCCAGTTGGAAGTTCAGCATCTTCATATATATCAGAAACTGGGGCAAATTTTAAGGGGTCACTGCAATAATACGCCAATAGACATGGAAAAATGCCATACATCTATGTCTTCAATCCAAACAAGTCTAAACTTGCGAGCGTCAAGAGCCAAAGCTACAAAGTCAACGCGAATCAACCGCTCCTCCCCTCAAACTCATAAATTTCTTCGAGTGGAGGTCTTCAGGTTGACAAAGGAGCCGCAACATCATTACAACGTCATCAGCAACACGCCTATACAACGGCGTCATCAGCAACACACCCATACAACGGCGTCATCAGCAACACACCCATACAACGGCGTCATCAGCAACACGCATATGCAACGGTGTCATCTGCACAACACGTCTTCCACGCACCACGTCTATGCAACGACGTCATTTCAACCCATGCGGGTCACAAACACATCACGTCAATACAACGACGTCATTTCAGGCGCCCACCTCCTAATGCGGGTATTTTAATTTCTGTCAGGCGCCCACCTCATAATGCGGGTATTTCAATTTCTGTCAGGCGCCCACCTCATAATGCGGGTATTTTAATTTATGTCAGGCGCCCACCTCCTAATGCGGGTATTTTAATTTTTGTCAGGCGCCCACCTTCTAATGTGGGTATTTTAATTTCAGTCAGGCGCCCACCTCCTAATGCGGGTATTTTAATTTCAGTCAGGCGCCCACCTCCTAATGCGGGTATTTAAATTTCAGTCATGCACCCACCTCCTAATGCGGGTATTTTAATTTCTGTCAGGCCCCCACCTTCCAATACAGGTATTTTATTTTCAATTAGGCACCCACTCCTAATGCGGGTATTTTAATTGCAGTCAGGCGCCCACCTCCTAATGAGGGTATTTTAATTTCTGTCAGGCGCCCACCTCCTAATGCGGATATTTTAATTTCTGCCAAGCGCCCACCTTCCAATGCGGGTATTTAATTTATGTCAGGCGCCCACCTCCTAATGTGGGTATTTCAATTTCAGTCAGGCGCCCACCTCCTAATGCAGATATTTTAATTTCTGTCAGGCGCCCACCTTCTAATGCGGGTATTTTAATTTCTGTCACGCCTATGCAACGACGACATCTGCATAACGTCTAGTCAACGACGCCATCTTCTTATGCCTATGCAACATCGTCATCTGCATCGGGAAAGTACTTCGAACGTTGTTCCACCCTTCCCCAGTATCTCATCACATCTGCAACCAGTGTCATCATAACTCGACACTGGGGCAATGTTTCTTGAATTTGCACCATCTTTTGCAACTTCTCTCCCCCTCGGGATTCTATTTTATCCCACGCATCCATAACCTTCCCTCGAGTCCCGATGATCAGGACAAAATTGGCTACTCAATCAACTTCTTTGGCCGAAAACTCTTTCATCGTCTCCGGCCAAAGAGGGGCATCTGTTGACACCCAATTTTGTCCCATCTTTTCTGATTTTATTTGCAATTTTAAATATTTTTGACACCTTAAGACAATTTTAAAATATAGGCATGTATATGTATATATATCATCATTATTATTATTATTTGCATTTTATTTATCATTTGCATTTTTATATCATAATCATACTCTTATCCTAATATTATATGTTGTTTTATTTTCGCAAAACGGCATCGCATTTTTATTTTTTATTATTAGCATCAAGCATTTCACAAATATTATATTTTTATCATATTGTTATCTTTACAATTTATAATTTTGCAAAGCTTTATTTTTATATAATTAAACCCCTTTTATATTTTAAACCCACAACCCATTTATTCCCCAACCCAAAACAATTTCTACATAACCCAAAACAATACAACGCCCCCTTTTATTTTTCGGCCCAACTAATCACCCCACTTATCTCCTACCCGTAGCCCAATCAGCCGGCCCAAATCCCACACCCCAAACCGCCCCAAGCCCAATCCCTTCTTTTATTTCCCCCCTTTTTATCCCCTAACCCTAAAAACACAACACTACAACAAAAACAGACAACTCTAACTCTCCCTTTTTTTCAAAATCAACCGCACACACCCCCATACCCCTAACCCCCGACGCGACCCCACGCCACCGGCCACCCTACCCCACCTTTGTCGGACACCCTACACCACCCACACCGTCGGTCACGTCATCAACCAACTCACCACGACACCAACCAGCCCCCATACCCGCGACCTCACGTCGTCGACCAATTCACCACTACCGCCACATCGCCCACCAACTCACCAAGACGCCGACACCGTCGCCAAATACCACCAACCTACCCTATCACTTCACCCATACTTACACCCCCCAAATCCGGAAACCCATCCATAAAATACCCCCTTTTTTGTTCACTGTTTTGGGGGTCAATTTTTGTGGATTTTTGTCCGAAAAGATGGAGTTTTGGTCGGAGTTTATGTCGAAAATCGAAAATCGGGTATTATTTTGCCCTTTTGTTCACTGTCGGGTCGGGTCGGGTCAACCCGATTTAGGTAAGATTTCCTATTTTATATGTTTGATATTGTGTTGTTGGTTACCTGAAAATTTGGAAAGAATTTGATTCGGGTTGAAATATCCGATTCGGGTCGGGTCACCGACCCGGTTCGAATGAATTTCCAGATTTTATGTTTTATATGTGTTGTTGGTTACCTGAAAATTTGGAAAGATTTTGATTCCGGTTGAAATATCCGATTTGGGTAGGGTCACTGATCCGGGTCTGGTCGACTTGATTTGAATGAATTTCCAGATTTATATGTTTTATATGTGTTGTTGGCTATCTGAAAATAATAATAAAAATTGATTTGGGTCGAGACTTCAATTCGGGTCGTGACTTTGACTCGGGTCGGGTCAACCCAGTTTGGCTAATTTTCCAAATTTTGTGTTTAATGTTCTGTTGGCTATCTGAAAATACAAGAAAAACTGATTTGGGTCGGATTTCTGTTTCGGGTCGAGTTTTGCTGATTCGGGTCGGGTCAGCCCGGGTCTTGCAATAAATCCATAATTTTTTTGTGTTTAATATTTTGTTGTTGGTTATCTGAAAGTTCCAAAAAAATGTTTGATTCTGGGTCGGGTCACTGTTCAGAACTCGGGTCTGATTTTTTCCGAATCCTGCTTCAGTCCAAAAATTTTAGAATTCGGGTCTTACGTTTTAATTGCAAACTGTTTGTTTATTTTCGCATTTAAACATCCGCATACCTGATATCTTCTCGCTTTAGTGATTTTAACTAATACTACATTTAGGCCGATGAAATTAAATTCGAGGCCGCGCTTTTTTTTGCTTCTCTGTTTTCAGTTTACTGTTTTAAACATCCGTGCAACGGATATCTTACTGTTTTATTGTTTTACTATTTTGAACCAAATACCGCATTTAGGCCGATGAAATTGAATTCGAGGCCGCGCTTTTTTTTCATTTCTGTTTCAGTTTACTGTTTTGGCATTTAAACATCCGTGCATGGATTGTCTTACTGATTTACTGATTTATATAAATACTGCATTTAGGCCAATAAAATTGAATTTGAGGCCGCGTCCCTTCGGATATCATTTCTCAATTTTTGTTTTTCTTTTTACTGTTTTCGACACCATTTTACTGATTTGAATATTATACTACACTGGCCGATGAAAAAATATCCGTCGATTTTTGAGGCCTCCACAGTTGTAAAGACGGAAAATAAAGCTTCTGGACAATGATGAAACTTAAATCTTTTTCTCCCGAGAGACCAACATGTTCGGTAGGCAAGACAACTAAAATGACCAACGAGCCATATGTTCGCAGCCACGACGTGATTGGAATGATCTTTTCAAAATTTAAGTCTGAGTCCTCCGTAATCAAAACATTTATTATTTTGGATACGGATCTGAAGTTATGTATATTCAATTGTTTCTAACTGTTTGTTCTTGACAGCTTGCAAGGGATAAAGTCAAAGAAGGCAAATACGCCTCGGAGATTATTTATTTTGTTATTGGTTTTACTTTATTTATATCATTTTGTATTGTAATATTATTGTACTCGTGAAATTATTGAAATGTTTAGAATAGGCAAACATATAATTAATTAATAGAATAGTCTAAAACTGGAAACCCATTGCTAGTTCATTTATTCTTAGGCTCGATTAGTTTTAAAATTGGAAATCGCTAGTTTATTTATTTTTAGGTCCGTCGCCCATAAAAATCACCTTGCATACATTTTTATCAATTTTTATTCAAATGCATACTTTTTTCAGCTTTACATGTATATTAATGTCGTACAAATACATACTTATACTTTTTCAGCTTCATATGTATATTAATGCCATACAAATGCATACTTGTACAAAATACATCATTTTATTAACATCTTGCAACATTATGTTTATATTTGTAAAAAACATGCATTTTTCTTACTATAATAATTAACCTGAGTTTGATCGGATAACCGCAAGTTAGCGGATCTTAAAGGATGCCTAACCCCTTCCCTTTATGATAATAGAGAACTCTTACCTAGAATCTCATTAGTTTCGCAGATCACAAAATTGGAGTTATTTTGCATTTTTTAGTTAGCATTTAGGTGCCCTAATTCACCTTAGAATAATTAGGTGACGACTCCTCAAAAAAAGCATTTTTATCCAATCCAGAGGAATCAACGTCATCGCGTCGCGAAGCCCGCGGGTCAAAATCGGGCGCGACACCTGGGAGGCAGTGTTCAAAAAGAATTTCGATTTAAAAGAGCCGCGTCGCTCTCTGGACTGAGCCGCGGTGCTCTTTTGGGATTACATGTTAAAATCGAAAAAACCCTAACTTTTTCCTTATTATCCCCAAATATAACTACAGATAAACCCTTCTCTCCTTCTTCTTCTTCTCCGGCCCCAAATCCGAAAATCCCGATTGTGTTTCCAATTTCAAGCTTCTCTCACCCAAAAAAAACTCTTATCTCCTCTCTTTCGTCCATTGATTTTAATTCCACATAATCCCTAAACCCCCTTATCTAAACCCTAAAATCCCAATCCGTCAAAAATTCTTCCATAGGTCCTTCAAATCTTCAATACTTTGGGAAATGAAGCATCATTGGGGTCTCTCTCCATAATGTAAGTATTGCATTCAAGCTATGAAGAACTTTTGTGAAATTATTTTATGACATTAGAGGAAATCTAAGTTGGGGGGGGGTTGATTGTGTTCCTGTGGGAATAGTGATATTATGGAGTGGTTGAATTGTCATAATAGATACTGTGGATTGATTGAGTGTATTTTTGTGGAGTTGAGTTGTTTTTGGGAATTGAAAAATTAAAGGGAAGTGCTGCCGGATTTTTTAGAAAACTTCAAAGTTGTGACGGGTCTTAATGGGTCCACGATGAGCTACTTCCAAGGCATCCTCCTCTCAAGGCCCCGTGAATCCACCACCAAGGGCCGACTATGATAAGAAAAGATTTGCCAACAAGGCTGCCCAAGATAGGTATAACAAGCAATGTACTCGTTCCCTGGTATCAGAAAGAGGGATGGAATTCCAGACTGTGTCATACGAGGATAAGGTTTATGAATCCATCAGGGCTATGATTGCTTATAGAGGTTGGGGAAATTCGGCAAAGCCAAATACCTCCCTAGTCTATGAATTATATGCCAACTATCTAGAGAAGGGTACCAGTTGGGACTGAAGCTATAAATGTCATATGTGGGGTTACAAATTTTCTGGATAAAGATAAGAATAATGACTTTACTATTTGAAAGCATTCAGAAATTGACTAGGTGGAGGTGGCTGAGACAGTAGGATGCCTAGGGGCCCGTTGCACATATATATACGACACGCCCAAAGGCATGTTCCGCTGTCAATTCAACAAAGTTGTCAAAGCTTCGCTCTACTTTGTGAGTGCCCACCTGATTCCCTCCACACACTTTTCTGATATACCAGTGGATCGTATCAAGTTGTTTTATGCTATCATGAAGGAATTTTCAGTAGATGTGGGTCGAGCTATCAGAAATAGTCTTAGTTGGATATGCAGATTGAACACAACAGCAGGGTTGGGGCATGGATCGTTGATCACTGCACTATGTGTTGCACATGGAGTGCCTGAGGGTATCAATGATGTAAAAGTCAAAGTGCAGCAGCCTCTAACTCGGACAATGGTCAATGCATACCCAGACCCTACACCAGCACCTACACCTAGAGAAGGCAGCTGAACCCAGCCAAAGTGCCAGCAGAAGGGGGATGGATGACAAGAATGCAGCAGCTGAAGTGGGCGATCCATGACAGAGCAGCAATGCACCAATTTGTGCTCTTGATGGTCCTATTGATTCACACACCCAAATGACTCATGATCAGTTGGACTATATCATCCGTCTGACAAAATCAATACATGATCCAGTCGCACCATGCTCAAAATCAATATTTGAGCAACTATATGTAGCAACAACATGATTATGATGTCCGCCACATCGACCAACTCAACTCTTTGGTCGATCGTTAGTCAATGGGTGATGCCCTGCATGAGCCCTACTTTGGCTATCCTCCACAGTACCAACCCTATCATCCACCGCCGTCGCCACCACCATACTGAGATCGATGTCGTTGTTTATGTAAGTCTTCATTCCTTGACTTTCCTTTTTCACATTGGGGACAATGTGTTAATTAAGTTTGGGGGAGAGTCTTACTACTTTGTGTTAGTAGTTTTTAATTGTTTATGTTCAGTTGTTGTTTATTATTAGTGTCTTTATTTTAGTGTCAGTGTTTGAGTGTCTAGTGTCAATGAATCAAGTTAATAATAATAGCGCCCATGAGATTGAGTGAACACATGTGATAGAGTTGGATGAAATTGATAGCCATGAAATGCATAAATCTGTGTGCTTAAGTTGGATAGGTCTTGAGTTGTTTTTAATTATTAATAAGTATGAAAACTTGATCATGATTGTTGAATTTCTTGTACTCAAACATTGATTTATGCATGATTGAATTTTGGTTTGAGGAAAGATGGTGGAAAGTTCTAGAACTTGTTTGCTTGCTACTCGAGATAAAATCCTAGATGATGCATGCTTAGGGAGATGATTTAGGCCATCTTTGGAATGATTGAGCCTTTCAATCCAACCTTGACTAATTTAATCCCTAGTTACCCTTTTTTGAGCCTTAAGTAATCCTTTGTTGATTGACGTCTATTCTGAGCATACTTGAAACCCTTTACTATTTTTCCTTCTCTTGGATTTTACCATAAGCGTATAAGTATATGATTGGGGATTGTCACTTTGTAATTGGTATTTTAAATTGGGTGCTATCAATAGAAGAGCAAAGGATTGAGAAAAATTCAGAAAAAAAGGAATATACTACACTCCCCTTGTACATACATTGAAAAATAAGTTTGGGGGTGTAGTTCGAAAAGAAAAGAAAATTTGGGTAAAGAAAAATTAAGGATTGCTTTTGGTTTGTAACGTGGATATCGAGTTGGGTTGATTGGTTTATATGCTTATGGTTACTTTGAGCCTAAATGACATTTCATCTACACGTGCCTAAGCCTGTCATCATAACCTATAAAAGTCCTATTGATTCTTGAGCATGTGTTGTCTAAATTAGTGGAGAGTAGCAAGTTAGCAAGCCTATGGGATTATAAACTTGATGGACCGTTGGTGAGAATTCGTTTTGTATAAACTGAGTTGAGTACTTGTTTATTCAATAATCATGGTTGAGTGGTCATATTCATTAATAATTTTAAGAGAATTTGAGGAATATTTGACTTGAAGTTCTAGATAGCAAATTAGTGGCTAGAATGTTCCGGAAGATTATATTGTATGTTGTTCATGATCTTCTAGGCATAATCTATTGTGGTTGACTTGATTCATCTTTTAGACTTTGTGTGTTTTTTCTTTTTAGGGTGTCTAGAGTTCTTTACTCGAGGACGAGTAAAGTTTAAGTTTGGGGGTGTTTGTTGAGTCTATTTTTAGTACTGTTTTAAAGTATGTTTTAGGAAGTCTTTTGTAGTTTTTTAGTTGTTTTGTGCAGTATTATGCTTATTTTTGCTTTGTTTTCAGTTTAAGCCATTCATGATGGATGTAGCGGAGATTAAAAGAAAATAGGCAGCTACTGAGGATAAAAATGGCTACCTAGGCAGAAAAAGCAGTTCAGAGAAGTGTTGAAAAATCGAAAGATGAAGAGCCGCGGCGCTGAAGGGCCACGGCCGAGGAAGCAAGGGCCGAGGCGCATGACTGGAAGAAGGCTGGAAGAAGTTGATCGGATTTAGAGCTGCGGCGCCCAACATAAGAGTCGTGGCGCCCCACTAGCAGAAAGTTCAGAAACGAATTAGCGCCGCGGCGCTCTAATAGCTGAACCAAAGCGCCGCCAACGTCCAGGTAGCGAAAAAAAATCTAAATTTAACAAGGGCAAAAAGGTACATTCTATTGTTTTTATTATATATGCTGGGGGAGGCGAATTTTGAAAGGGGGTCTCATATTGGAGGCAAGGAACAAGAGATCAAGAAGCAATTAGAGACAATGATTGTCCATGTTCTTTTCCTTTTCTTTACTTTAATTCAGTTTATGTTGGATATTAGGTTAATTAGTCTTCTTAGCATGTCTATGAGCTAATTACTTTTATTAGGATTTTTCGTTGAATCACTTGAAACTCTGTTATGATTTAATGCATTGCTAGTGTTTCTTCTTTATCTATTAAGATATATTCAACTTGCGTTTATTGAATGAGAATTAATCGGCCATTAATTTTCATTACCTATATAATTTTAAATCAAGATTTGAAAAGTGAGATTTGAATATGCTATAGTTGATTAGACGTAGGTTTAATCTTGAACGAGAGTATCATGATTGCCTGTGTAGTTTTTTAGGTTATTGATCTTAATCCTCCTATGTGATTGAATTTATCATAGAACTATAGAAAATTCTCACTTAGGTTGAATTTTTATATGTTCTAACCGGGATATAGAACATCTCAGTTAACATATTATCTTAATAAGAAGAAGAATCACTAGTCTTGCATTAATGAATGATAGAGTGGATTGTTGATGAGATTGGAAACCATAATTGCCTTTATTACTGAATTAAACTTCGTGTGTTTTCACTGCTATTTTATTCCCGCAATCTATTTTAGTTTGTTAATTCTTTAGTTTAGAAATCATCACTTATATTCTTTTGCCAAATAGAAACTAAAGATTAGTTAATTGGTAATTGATAAATCAGTCTCTGTGGATGATACTCGGTTTTACCGAAATTATTACAAATTGTGATACGTACACTTGCGTAGCATCTAGAAATTTCGCAACATAGTTTTTGCGCCATTGCCGGGGACTGAAGTATTATCAATATCACAATAATTAATCTTATTTTTAATTTGGTTGCTCCTAGAACACATTTTTAACTTAATCTGCGTGCATTGTTTTTGATCAATTTTAGGTAGCTTTGTTATATTCGAAGCAGAAGATGAGAAGACAGCCTTGTTCCTCGGAATTCGGAGATTGAGAGAAAGCGTGTAAGTAGAATCGAAAGAATAAGAGAATTGCTTATTCAACTATTATGGCAAACCAACATAATAGTGATGAGTTGAACCGAGGAATACCAGCCCAGAATCTTGCTACGATGCGTTTACGGGACTACATGTTGCCAACTGTTACAAGAGTGCAAACATGCATAAGGCTACCAGCTGTGGAGGCAAATAATTTTGAGATTAAGCCAGCAATCCTGCAGATGGTCCATAGCACAGTTCAGTTTAGTGGGTTGCCCTCTGAAGATCCACATATGCATTTGGTAAACTTCTTGAAGTTATGTGCTACCTTTAAGTACAATGGTGTTACTGATGATGCCATTAGGTTGAGGCTCTTCCCATTCTCACTAAGGGACCGAGCCAAAAGTTGGTTGAACTTTCTGCAAGCTAACTCTATCACTACGTGGTAAGACTTGGCTCAGAAGTTTCTTGCAAAATTCTTCCCTCCATCAAAGGCTGCTAAGCTAAGGGGAAAACTAAACAACTTCTATCATCTGGAAGGAGAATCTCTATATAATGCTTGGGAAAGATTCAAAGAGTTGCAAATGAAGTGTCCTCATCATGGACTTGAGCAGTGGATGTTAGTCCAGAATTTTTACAATGGTTTGTGTGGTACTACTCGCACCATAATTGATGCTGCTACTAGAGGGACATTCATGAGCAAGAGTGCTAATGAGGCGTATGAGCTGTTGGAAGATATGACAACAAATAACCATCAGTGGTCCGATGAGAGAGCTACCAACAACAGAAAGGTGGCTGGAGTTCATGAGCTGGAGCCCATCTAGTCCACTGCCACCACGTCCCCGCCACTGCCTCCACAACCACGTCCACTGCCGCGGCCGTCGCCGCGGTTCTTGCTACCATTTTTCTGATTTGACCCTTTTTGCCTCCTCCGTTATTACGGTTTTGGTTAGAATTGTCCGAGAATTAGTGAGGGTCATTGTTGAGTCTATTTTTAGTATGTTTTAGGAAGTCTTTTGTAGTCTTTTAGTTGTTTTGTGCAGTATTATGCGTGTTTTTGCTTTGTTTTCAGTTTAAGTGATTTATGATGGATGAGGCAGAGATTAAAAGAAAATAGGCAGCTACTGAGGATAAAAATGGCTACATAGGCAGAAGAAGCGGTTCAGAGAAGTATTGAAAAATCGAAAGATGAAGAGCTGTGGTGCAACAAGCATGGAGCCGCGGCGCTAAAGGGTCGCGGCCGAGGAAGCAAGGGCCGAGGCGCCTGACTGGAAGAAGGCTGGAAGAAGTTGATCGGATTTAGAGCCACGACGCCCCACTAGCAGAAAGTTCAGACGCGAATTAGCGCCCCAGCGCTCTAATAACTGAGTCGCGGCGCCGCCAACGTCCAGGCAGCGAAAAAAAACCTAAATTTAACAAGGGCAAAAAGATTCATTCTGTTTTTTTATTATATATGCTGGGAGAGGCGAATTTTGAAAGGGGATCTCACATTGGAGGCAGGGAACAAGAGAGCAAGAAGCAATTAGAGACATCAATTGTCCACGTTCTTTTCCTTTCTTTACTTTAATTCAATTTATGTTGGATATTAAGTTAATTAGTCTTCTTAGCATGTCTATGAACTAATTACTTTTATTAGGGTTTTTCGTTGAATCACTTGAAACTCTGTTATGATTTAATGCATTGCTAATGTTTCTTCTTCATCTATTAAGATCTCTTCAACTTGCATTTATTAAATGAGAATTAATCGGCCATTCGTTTTCATTACCTGTATGATTTTAAATCAAGATTTGAAAAGTGATATTTGAATATGCTATAGTTGATTAGACGTAGGTTTAATCTTGAACGAGAGTATCATGATTGCATGTGTAGTTTTTTAGGTTATTGATCTTAATCCTCCTATGTGATTGAATTTATCATAGAACTATAGAAAATTCTCACTTAGGTTGAGTTTTTATATGTCCTAACCGGGATATAGAACATCTCAGTTAACCTGCTATCTTAATAATAAGAAGAATCACTAGTCTTGCATTAATGAATGATAGAGTGGGTTGTTGATGAGATTGGAAACCATAATTTCCTTCATTACTGAATTGAACTTCGTGTGTTTTCACTACTATTTTGTTCCCGCAATCTATTTTAGTTTGTTAATTCTTTAGTTTAGAAATTATCACTTATATTCGTTTGCCAAATAGAAACTAAAGATTAGTTAATTGGTAATTGATAAATCAGTCTCTGTGGATGATACTCGGTTTTACCAAAATTATTACAAATTGTAATACGTACACTTGCATAGCATCTAGAAATTTCGCAACAGTCATCGAACGTGGCCATCATCATAACGGAATTTGTTCCGGTAGCTGCTTTTTTAGTCAAGCAGACCTCTTCTAATGTGAGCATGGAATGTGTTTGGTAGAACGGTAGAAGAGGATTACTTTGATGAAGAAGCGTTCCAACGCCATAATAAGCTTTGGATAGGCTTGCAACCATATGAAGAATAAGGCGATCATTCGTAACGGGAGCACCAATGTTCTTGAGTTGATCCGACAACTCCTTGAGCCTTTTACAATAGGCCGAGACATTCGGAAAATCCTCCATGTTGATGTGGGAGAATTACTGCTCAAGGGCCACGACACGGAAAATTTTGTTATCTTGGAATATATCACACAACCTATTTCAAGTGTCTATAGTTGTGGCGTCGGGTTCAATAATAGTCTGCAAGAGGTCCGTATAGATAGTGGAATAAATCAACTAGAGTACCGTAACATCAAGAGTTTCCCACAACTCTATGTCATCATAGGTGGTAGGCACCTTCTCCTTTCATGTTGCCGAGGGGATGATGTGATGAAGGACTCGATTAGACCGTGCGTGAACTTTAAATAGTTCTGCCCACATCGTGTATTGGACATTTTCCATTTCAAGAATAATATGGATGTTATTCTTGATGCTGGAGACTGCAAGGCCAGGATAAAATGTGTTCTTTGAGGTAGACATAATGAAAGAACAAGAGGAGAATTAGGGATTCGAGAAAAGAAAAATAATAACAAAAACATTGAAGGGAGATGTAGTAGGGGCAGCGGAAGCACATGATTGGAGAAGGAAAATTTGCCCTAGACTACTAATATCATGAAAGAGAATAATCCCTTGATTATTTTCTATAATTAAATATTGTATCTCATGTATATATACTTCTTCATTAATTAAAATAATCAAGGGATTATTCTTTTTCATGGTATCAGAGCCAGACCAATTCCAATTCTTTGTTCACCGATGTTGGGCCCCCAAATTATATTATTCACGCTCCAGTTAACAAAGTCTGGCCGTGCGTGAGAATGTTAAGAGTCCCACATCAAAAATGGAATGAAAACATGTACTTCTTATATGGGCTTGGACAATATTCACCCTACAAGTTAGTTTTTCGGGTTAATTTAGACTCAGATGTCATGTCTTTACGGTACCGTATAGTCATTTTATCTCCCTTCCCCTGGGATTTTAGAAAGAGTCGAGCAGCATAGAAGCCTTGACTTCAAGCTTAGGTCTTTTTTTTTTGAAAAGGGAACTAAGGCAACTTTTAGGTACAGCGGAAATTCGATGAAGACAGATAGATTTAGAAAGTGTTCAGCGAGTGAGAGGGAGGATTTCCTTCAGCTCGAACGAAGTGAGAGGGAAAAGGAAGTACATGTGTTGAGCTACCAAAGAAGTAATAACCCCTAAAGAAGCTAGAGCAAGGCCTAATTGAAAATGAAGCGAATTGTTGATTGTGTCATAAAGACCCATATGTCCACACCCCAATCGTCCACCCGGAGGAATATGTGCATCTAAAAGATCTTTCATACTGTGCCCAATCCCAAAATTGGTTCTATACATATGACCAGCAACGAGAAAAATAAATGCAATAGCTAAATGGTGATGGGCAATATCAGTCAGCCATAAACTTTGCGTTTATGGATGGAATCCCCCGAGAAGAGTTAGAATGGAAGTTCCCGCCCCTTCGGTGGTACCAAATAAATGACTACTTGAATCGGGGTTTTGAGCATAAAGATTCCATTGACCTGTAAAAAGTGGGCATAACCCTTGGGGATGCGGTAATACATCTAAGAAATTATTCCACTGAACGGACTCACCTCTGGATGCAGGAATAGCAACATGGACTAAATACCCTGTCCAAGCCAAGGAACTTACGCCAAAGAGTCCTGACAAATGATGATTCAGACGAGATTCGACATTTTTGAACCAGGAAACGCTCGGTTTCCATTTCGGTTGTAGGTGTAACCAACCTGCTATTAAGGATATGGCAGAAAGAAATAATAGAAAAAGAGCGCCAGTATAAAGATCTTCATTAGTGCGTAAACCGATTGTATACCACCACTGATAAACACCAGAATAAGCGATATTCACTGGGCCAAGAGCACCCCCTCGAGTAAAAGCTTCCACGGCAGGTTGACCAAAATGAGGATCCCAAATTGCATGAGCAATAGGTCTTACATGTAAAGGGTCCTGTACCCAGAACGAAACTTTATGACAGCTTTTTCGTAGACGTTCACTTGCATCACATACACAAGTGCTCTCTGAACCGTGCAATAAGGTCACCCATAAAACGGCTCTCCCATTTGAGTTATCTTAACCCAGGCCATGCTATTCAATAATATTGGAAAAATGGCGGCGTAAGGTAACAACTAGTATGGAAAGTTGGTCGCCTTTGGAAGCCTTCGCCGGTAACCAAAGCGTATCGTTCCCGCAACCACTTTGGTACTTTGTTTATAGCTTTTTGAAGTTATGCAATAGAAGGGGGGCTTGCGCTTGAATTGAAGTAGCGCTTTTGGAATAGTCGGTTATGGAATAGCCTTTTAGTCGACTTTCTCGTTCTTAAGGACTTTCTGGCCGGTAGGCTTTATAGCGGACCTGCCTTGCTGACATCTAGGATATTACATAAATAGTTGCACTTGCCTTCACTTAGAAACTCTACGCCCCCTATTAGAGTAAGGCATTGGCTCTCTAAAAAAGGATTTCCTATCATTGCATGGGTTTCTTTTTGTATAAAACATATTGACTACAAATTGAACTAAAGAAAGAATGTTGATTGTTCGACAACGTGAAGACTGCAATCTTTACTTAGAATAATCAAACGCCCATCACGAGTCACATGGGCACCCCCACCAGGTAGAATAGTTGTGATATCCCCATCAAGATCTAACTCTAAGATGATACTATTCATTTCTTCTTCACACGGTTGCTCGCTTTGGAGACTAAACAATGGAAATAATACGTAACAGTCAGCCAAGTAACGATAATAAGAAAGACTAGGGTATAGCTGTTTAAATCCCCGGTCGAAATCATCCAACATAAAATTGTATAAGACCTTAGTGATTAACCCAGCGTGTGGGATCCCAGACGTCTGGCATAGTAATTTATAAAAGGCGGAATTGGATAACTTCTTTGGCTTTATTGAGGCTTTTGTAGTGTGTCCTCTCTACAATAGAGAAAGCTTTCTTACCCTATAAGGATAGACATAATGCTTTAACCTTCCCAAGAGGTAAATTCGTAGGCGTCTATTTTAGCGAAGAATTTTTTGATGCCCGAAAATTGGGTTATAGAATTTTCCCGCTAAGGAGCGTTCAACCACTTGACTGGTTGGAAAGGGGGATTAAAAGCATCGGAAATTGGGTGTTATCTTTCACTAACATTCGTAAAGTCGGGTTAGCTTCG